>RJWT010000066.1:0-103813 GCA_004365215.1 Cuniculus paca
ATAGGGCCTCACTAAGTCATTAAATTGCCCAGACTGATCTTAAAATGTTCTTAATTGTGATATACTCAAATCTTGACCACTTAACACATACCTGTTCCATTCTGCAGTACTTGCCTTGTGATTTGACAACCAAACCAAACAAATGATTTTGTTAATTAGAGGTTTAGCTTGGAAGAAACAAACTGGAGAAGTTATTTTATGGCATATTTTAGAGGTAATAGAGCCAAAGAAAACATAAGGAAATTTTACTGCAAGTCTGTGTGAAGTAACATCTCTTTGATTTTGAGTGCTCGGGCATATACTTTAAGGAATTTTGTTCTTAGTGAAAACTTATTTAAAATTTCTTTTTTGTATATTTATGCTTTATCTTTTTTTTTCCATGTTCATATAACATCCAGTAGTGCATTCAGCATTTTTGCAAATATTTTATTTGAGTGATTTTGCTTCGTGTGGAATAATTTCTTTGAGATTGAATGTGAGCAGTGGAATTATTCAATATGTAATCCTTTTTTGGGTGGGAAAGCAATAGCGTGCTACTCTTTTTCTTAAATGCCTGTAGTTCAAACAATACAACTTATTTCAGTCCCTAAGTTAGTTTGCAGACATTGTCTAGATATGTTTCTCTTGATAGAAATACTTATTTGAACAGCAGTTGAGGAGAGGAGTCCCTGTTGGTTTTATTTTTCTAGTTGAAAAGAAGTTTTCCTGGGTTATAGAAAAATACAAAGAATCAGTAATGCACAAAGGAAGAAACCCCTGTAATTTCACCACCAAGAAATAAGCATTGTTAATGTAAAGAGATTACATTGATGATTATTTTGTAGCTACATTATTCAGTTGACTATATCTATGCATTGCTTACTTCTTTTTTTATTTTTCGGTACTGGGAATTGAACTCAGGACTTTGCACATGTCAGGCAGGCACTGTGCCACTGAGCTATATCACTAGCCCTGCAGAGCCTACTTCTGTATTTCTTACTTCCATGATTGTCACAATCATTTATACATGTGTCATTTTTCACATCTACTTCTTTTATCTGTTCTACCTTGTCAGTTAACCAAGTGCTTTCTAGTTTGCCAGTTTTCATTATATCTTCAATCATTCCTTGTATCTCTATAGTTACTGTCTTAACTTAGGACATTGTCATTTCTTTCTGGATTGCTGTGCTATAGACATAGAGAATCTCTGCTTTCTGTCTTATCTTTTCCAGTACAAACTCTACATTGCCCTTTTACAATTGTCATTTCACTGTTTGATGCTTGTCTACTTATATTCCTCTGTGGGTCTTTTTTTTCTTTAAGATAAAATCCAAGTTCTTTAGAAAAACATATATGATCAACTCTATGTGATCTAATGTTTTCTTGCCTTTACAGCTTTTATGTCTTTGCTATTGGTTTACTTTTTTTTTTTTTCTTCAAGACAAGGTCTCACTATGTAGTTGAGGCTGACCTGGGCTCACTATGTAGCCCAGGCTGGTCTTGAACTCGAGGTGATCCTCCTGCCTTAGCCTCCCAAGTGTTGGGATTACAGGTGTGTGCCACCACATCTGGCTTTGTATTTTAACACATGAAATTACTTTTTTCTATAACGATCCATGGACCTTTATGTATTGCTTCCCTTGTGTAAGGTATCTTTTTCTGCCTTCCATTTTACTGTTCCCACCTTTGTTTGCTTCACTTTATGACCATTTAGCTGAGAAGACATCTGTTCTAGAAAACTTTCCTAATTGTCCCTCCCATGGGTTCCCTTAGCATCACTTGCTTTAGACTTACCTGGTTTTTTTTTTTGTTGTTGTTGTTGTTATTGTTGTTAGTTTCTTCCACTAGACCCTGCGATCTTCAGGCAAGTATCTTTTCGGCTTTGTATCCTTTATATCAATCATTGTGCATTGTGTCAGACTCTAAACAAATGCTTCCCAATAAATAAAATTAATGAAGATTTAGAAATACCTGCAATGAGACATTTTATCTTGTTTGGATGTGAGATTGTGACAGTGAAGTGTTGGAGAAGATGAGAGAAAATCCTTAGCAACTAATCTAGAGACATAGTTGTGCATATCTTCATATATATAGAAATTCTGTCTCAACCCTAATTGAAACGTGTTTTTAATTGTTTCTGTATGCTCATTTTTTCCCTTGGCCAATGGTATGTGCTTTTCCTTGGCTTAAGAAAGAAGACTTTTTTTTATAAATTCTTACGAATTTCGGGAGCAAATATGTCGAGAGCTTCTTTTAGGTAGATGAATGTATAAAACTTGTTTTCTAAATGCATTTAAGTCTACAATAGACCTCAGTTCTTAAAAATACACTTTTAAGTGACTTTCTGGATAAAACTGGGAATTGTGTATATGAAGCATGGTTCTGGATTGAGTGTTAGTATCTGTGGTCATGGTAGTCACTGTGAGAATGAGAGAGGGAATGAAAAAGATATGGAGAGTAGAATAGAAAAGACATTCAGATATGCATAGGTGAAGGCATAAAACTATTATAGGAGGAAACTACCTATCATTCAGTAATTTATCATTTTAATTTTGTGTTGATGTTTTAAATTATTTGATAAATATTAATTTGACATCCCATATAACATGCAAATTTTTATTCACTCTCATATACACATGGTTGCACACTTGTACACAGTTATACATACAACTTTCATATATATATATATATATTTTTTTTTTTTTTTCTGGTACTGGGGATTGAACTCATGACCTCTTGCTTGCCAGACAGGCACTTGTGCCACTGAGCTAAATCCCCGGCTTCTAACTTTTATATATTGTAAAGAGTTGAAGGTAAATATGACAAACTTACTAAGCTTCCTTCAGAATTGTTTTTGGTGATTAGCTAAAGTAGACTCAATATAATTTTTATATGATTTTTTTTTCTTTTTATTTTGTTATGGTAAATGTTTCTGTGAGGAATATTGAACAAAATCAGCTTTTTCTGGAAGAAAAATGTCGATGAAAAGCTAAACGCTCTTTCCTTCTCCTTCTCCTCCTCCTCCTCTTCCTCTTCCTCCCCTTCTTCCTTTTCTTCCCCTTCTCCTCCTTTTCTTCCCCTTCCTTTTCCCCCTCCCCCTTCCCCTCCTCCTCCTCACTCTTCTCCTCCTCCTCTTCTTCCCCTTCTCCTCCTTTTCTTCCCCTTCCCCCCCTTCCCCTCCTCCTCCTTCTCCTCCTCCTTCTTCTCCTTCTTCTTCTCCTTCTCCTCCTTCTCCTTCTCCTACTCCTCCTTCTTCTTTTTCTTTTTTTTTTCCTTTTCCTTTTCCTTTCTATTTTTGTAGAGCCAAACTGACATCAGATGCAGAGAAGGAATCAGTAATGATGTTTGGACGGAACCTTCGTCAGCTCCTCTTAACCAGCCCTGT
The DNA here is from genome assembly GCA_004365215.1 of Cuniculus paca. Taxonomy (NCBI): domain Eukaryota; kingdom Metazoa; phylum Chordata; class Mammalia; order Rodentia; family Cuniculidae; genus Cuniculus; species Cuniculus paca. The sequence continues at coordinate 3,365 of RJWT010000066.1, forward strand.
TCCTGGACGTACCCTGATGGGAGTAGATCCTGGTTATAAACATGGTTGCAAATTAGCTATAATTTCTCCTACCAGTAAGTTCTCTTTCAGTTTTTCATATAATAGTTGGTCATAAGTTTCATTTCATAGATTTTATAAGGATTTGGAGATAATGTTAAGTTTTGAAGTTTAGAAAATCATTTTTTCACAGGGATATGTCAATCAGAAAATCAAATGTCAGATTTCTTTTATTTCTTGACAAAAACCCTGAACATATGACGATCATTTATTGCTTTTCCTATGTCTCAGTGGAGATACTGAGGTTTGACTAGGGTTAGACTTGAACTAATTTTGTTTATCATGTTGTATTCACATATGTTTTAATACCAAGAGATATTTTTATTGTTTTCTCCAGTCAATATTTTTCTCCTGTTTACTCATATATTTACCATTCTTGTTAGTTTTCTTTCTGCATTTCTGTGTTTCTGTTTGAAAACATTTTATTTTTGTCTTGAAAGTCTCTGCTATTACTTTTAATGTGGGTCAGCTGATGAAAAATTGTCTTCATTTTTATTTATCTGAAAAAGTCTTTTTCCTTCATTTTTGAAGGTTATTTTTTCACGGCCTTGCTCTTGATAGACAAAATGTTCTATCACTGAACTATATCCTCAGTCACTGCAGAATATTTCTGATGGGTATAGAATTTGAGATAGGCAGTTACGTGTATCATTACATTTTTATTTTTATTTTTTTCTGGCTACGTTTTATGTTGGTAACTTGCCAAAACATTTTCTTTTTGAAAGTAGTACGTCTCTTTTCCTGACTGCTAAGATTTTCTCTGTGCTTTTTGGGAAGTTTTTTATGATGTGCTTGTGTGTCTTTGTGTGTTTACACAAATTCCACTTGGAGCTTTTAGAACTTTTAGAATCAGTTTCTATAAAAAGTATATTATGTATTTATGAAATCTTTCAGTTTTTTCTGTTTTATTTCTGTTGATTGTCTTAAGTTTATTAATCATGTGCTATATCTAATTTACTATTAAATGTTGAATTTTTTATTTCAGGTTTTTCAGTTTTCAAATTTCATTTGATAGTTAACAAAATAAATTGTATTTCCTTGGTGAACTTACTCATCTTTTAGTATTTAAAACATTAAATCTTTAAAATTTTTCTTCCTTTTATTTTTCTTAAAACCTTCATTATTGTACTTATTTCTTGTCTTTCTTTTTGGTTTTTTACTTGAACTATTTTTTCATTTCATATTATTATTATTTTTATTGGTACTGGGACTCGAACTCAGGACCTTGTGTTTGCCACGCAGGCACTTGTGCTGCTGAGCTATATCTTGGGCCCCTTCGTTTTATACTGAATTAATTCCTAATTTGTGTAATTCCTGAGGTTTTCTAATTCTGATGTATGTTATTCTCATCTTTTAATGATCTGCTTTTTAAAGCTTGTTTTCATTTATGAAATTCTGTTTTGTGGGCACATCTTTCTGTAAGGACATTATAATAGCTTTTAAAAAAAATTTCCTGTCTTTAAAAAATAATCACTCTAAATAGAATTAGGCCGTTATTCTTCCGATTAGTTTTACCTAAAGTTAGTTTTCCTAAATTCTTAAGGGAACATACTGGGCCAAGAAAGATTTTGTAGCTTTTTATTTCTAGTATATTTCCTTCTACTTTCCCCAAATTTTTGAAAGAACAAGCACAATTCTTATGGATAGAGAGAGTCTTATACTTCGTAGAATCAACTTCTATGTCTCTTTCCCCTCTCATATGTGGGCTTTTACCCCTTTTCTTACTCTATCTTGCTCACTTTGGATGTTATTCCCAGTGAATTCTCCTCGAAAGGGATATTCGCTCTCTTTTAGTTTCAAGAATTCATAAGGATCAGAGTTTTCTAGATCTTTCAGAACTCACCAGGAAACCTGAATTTTCCCCCCATTTCAGTTCCTGTTTTCAAGCAGATTGCTGTAATTTTTAGTGAAGTACTTTTTTGAGATTTTGTGGATTCTTCCATTGTCAGAGCCATCACATACTCTGTTTCTTTGCTCTGCTTATCTTTGCTTCCTTTCCACACGCCAGTGAGTCTGTTAGCTGTCAGTGCATTGTTTCCATTTGCTCAAGTTTTAGGTTTTGTGAGATATTTTGTTACCTTTGTTACAGATATGGTCATGGACTTTTGCTTTGTTATTCTAGTTGTGCCATTCATTTCAATAATAAATGGGATATGTTTTATCATTTTTTCCCTGCATCTATTGAGATATGGCTTTTTATCCTTTATTGGTTATTATGATGAATTATATTATTTAGGTTTAATTACACTTTCTTTGGATAAATTCAACATGGACATGATACTTATGATACTTTTGGATATGTTAGTAGTTCAGTTTTCAGTATTGTATTGCTTACAGTATAATTCTTTTTAAAATATTAAACATACACACATACACTTAGTCTGTGTTGATAACATCTTTCTAGGACTATGTCTGTTTCATCATTTGAATTAATATACAATTAATAGTCTTTTTAATCTGTGATCGATCTCTAGTTATATCTTTTCATTTGTAATATATTTGTGTCTTCTGTTCTTGATTAGCATTGCTGAAAGTATATGTTTTCTAAGTAATTTTTTACTTTAAATTTTCTTTCTCTCTCTCTCTCTCTCTCTCTCTCTCTCTCTCTCTCTCTCTCTCTCTCTCTCTCTTTCTCTTTCTCTTTCTCTTTCTCTCTTGAGACAGGGTTTCACTCTGTAGTTCAAGTTGGCTGTGAACTCAATATATGGACTCAAAATTTTGGCAGTCGTCTTGCCTCAGCCACTTGCGTGCTGGGATTACAGGCATGTGCGACTGTGTTGTTTTCTTTTAGTATAAATTTTCTTAATCTTTTCTGTTGTGTCCACCCTTACCCATTGTACTAATTTCTGTTTTCAACTATCATTTTCTGCATCTGGTTTCTTTGGGTTTATTTTGTTGAACATTTCCTAACATGGTAAGTTATTTACTTAGCTCATTTATTTTTATTCTTTAAGTGATTATTCTGAAATTCTTATATATTTAATTAAAAGTAAAATATTTTCTATATAAAACAATGCCAGAAAGATCACAGTTCTTCAACATACAGTTCAAAGAATTACACAAGGTAAGTAAATTCATGGATCTACAACTGAAAAAAAGAAAAAGAATAGTATCACAAATGTTTAATATTTAGTGAGTATTCACAAAATGTTAGCTTTTACTGTTACTAATGTTAGGTGTTACTGAAAAACACTTCTCTTTTAGATATCATGGAATAGTTAATGTACAGTTAATAATAGTTTTGAGTAACAAAATAGAACCCTTGTGGCTTTGAAAGTAGCATTACTTCAGAGTCCTTAGGAAGTATTTGTTCTAGGGAATGATTCAGATTGTGTTCTAAAAGACAAGCCAATCCCAGTTTCGATTACAAGTTGCTTATTCAAAACATTGCTGAGTTATATTTGGTAATTTCTTAAAAATTGCCTATTTTTTCCCATGTTTTTAAAGGTCAGATACTTCATACTGATGTGGTTTACTTGCATTGTGGGCAAGGCTTCCGAGAGGCAGAGAAAATCAAGAGACTTTTGCTGAATTTCAAGTATGTAAATAAGTAATCATTTGAGTATTTCAGTGGCTCAGCCAATCGAAGATAACTTTGAAGCCCCAAGGTCGGAGGGGGGAATCAGGGAGGTACTTTGATGAGAGAGAAGGAACCTAGTAAAGCACTGCTGGGGCAAATGTAGAGACTCGAGAAGCGCGGTTCCTTTTCTCTGCTGCCTTCACAGAGAGGGGTGGTGATGTGGGCCCATGTGAACATTGATTTCTTCTGTTTGACTGACCATCACCTGCCCTTCTTTTGTTCTTTCTTTGCTCCTTCCCTTCCTTCTCTGAGGGATAGATGAGTTAATAGTTAGAAGCTTCAGAAATTTCCAAGATAACCTATAAGTCAGTTATGATGTCATTATTGAGGCTTAGAGTGCTCCAGTTTCCTTTTTTATTTATTTATTTATTTTATTTTAGCAGTTTTTAATTAAAATTGTGTATAAGAGGACTTTATACCTGCATCTTCTCAATTGTTTCTCCATTATATTTACTCTTTTACTTTCTTGCTTGGTGGGATTTGGGTTTCTTTTCTAGGGTCTTTTGGTGGTTTTTGTTCAGTGTTAGCCTGGTGATAACACCTTGCTGGGGTGAATGCCTGCTCAGACAGTTGTGCCATTTGCCTTTTCCCACTGCACCCATTCAATGTAGATGACGTATTTCTTCCCGTAAGCATAGACTCCTTTGCCAGTCTGCTGACCTTTATGATGTCCTTGCACAATCTGACCCTCGTCACACTGTTGGATGGACATAGATAGAACATTGTATTTCTGTCTCAGCTGTTTGGAAAAAAGGGAAGATACAATCTTCTGCGAATGTGGGCAAGTGCATTGAAATGGCTTTTACTGTTTTGTTTTTTTTTGTTTGTTTGTTTTTTGATTTTTTTGTTCTCGGACTCAAACTCATGACCTTGTCCTTGCCAGAGGTATGTCCCCACTGAGCTATATCCTTGGCCCGCTTTTACTGTTCTTGTTTTGGTTCGAAGTCACAAAAAGATTGAACTTCATTTTGGCTGCCACAGCTTCAGTGATGGCCATGAAGGAGTCCAGAGCTTACTTTTTAATGGTGGCTATAATTTTGGTTCCTTGTAGATGGTAATGAAGCAGAATAGCTCTTCTTGAAATTGTTTGACAGTATACTATTTCTCCCATTCCAAATGAAAGGTATTATCTTTTTATTTTACTTAAGTTTGTTTTCTTTGTGAAATAATGGAGAGGTCGCTTGGATGTATGAGAGAATAAAAGCATTGTATAATAGTATTTGTGCATTCTGTACATTTTCTCTGGTTGATTTCAGAGCGTGCCTTGAACTCATCCAGTTTCTCATTTCATTTTTCCCTTGAAGCTGCAGCACAGTAGTGATTGGAAATGGAACTGCCTGCCGGGAAACTGAAGCTTACTTTGCTGACCTGATAATGAAAAATTACTTTGCACCACTGGATGTTGTTTACTGGTAAGGATGTTAGGAATATTTGTTTTCTTGGAGAGGCATGGTAACTTCTGAAGTTCCTTTGGTGATGAATTCTGTCTCTCTCTTCTTTTTCTTTTTCTTTTTAAGTTATGTGTCTTGTTGTTTCCCAAAACTACCTCTTGCTGATGCTAGGAAATTTGCAGGATGATTTAAATTGCTTGTCTGTGGAGAGATTTAGGACAGGAATGATTAGAGCAAAACAAGGTCCAGAAAACTCTCACAGAGAGCGTGTTGGGCCTTACTTATTTTTGTGGAATTTTCTAGACTGTATGTATATTGGGTGAGGGCTCTCATTAAGTATTTACTGATAAAGCAGGTGGTGTGGTATTGGTGGAGAGTGAGGTGACCCTGGATCCTCAAGACCATGGGCCATGAGTTTGGGAGTCTGACAGGGGTGCGGCATGTGATCACCTACAGCTTGTCGCCCTTTGGGCAGTGTGCCTTTTCGAACTACTTCAGCAAGGGCATCCCCAACGTGCTGTGCCGACCCTGGGGGGGTCCATTCTGCGCGTTGGTGGCTTATCTTGTCTACACATGGGGGACCCGGGAGCTTGAAAAATCCAAGAAGAACCCAGCTGCCTATGAAAATGACAAATGAGCAAGTCATCTGTATGACAGCTTCTGCTTCTGAAAGGCCTTTCTTTCAAGGAAAAGTCTGTGTTGTAGTTTCTTAAAGGCATAATATACTTCTTATGGGCTGCCAAAAGCGGGGGGAAAAAAAGTATTGGCTGATGAATAGTTTGATGTACCAGGCTAGCAGGTATGGATAGACTGGATAATTTAACATTCTTCTCCCAGAGATTTGAAGTCTGTGTCATTGCCCTTCAGAACTGAGAGCTAAAGCATATGTTATAAATTAAAAAGTATTTCTGATGTCCCATTTTGATTCATCTCCTCCTTACAAGTTTTTATTTTATATAGGTGTACAGATAACTTCTGAATAGCTGTGGTTTAGCATGACCAAGTTTCTCTATGCCTGCCCCTCCAGCTGTAGAAGTTTTGCTTTCATTTTCTGTTGTTTCCCTATTTTCTTTTTGTACCTCAAATAGTTGATTCTACTTTTCCCAAACTGTGGTAGGATAGTAAGTCTTTTTTGAGGGGGGTGGGTACCAGGAATTGAACTCACAATCTCTGCTTGTGGGGCAGGTACTTATGTGGCTGAGCTATATCCCCAGCCCCCAGGATGGTAAGTCTTGAAAGGTTTGCTTCTAGGAGTCGATAGTTAGAGTGTGTGATAATTTCGGTGAAAGTACTCAGGAGCCATCTCCCACTGCTTAGTGATGAATAGGGAACTGATAAGATCAACAAAACAGAACAGTAAAATTTAACTGAGAAAGAATACTAGGATTCATTTAGGTAGGGCAGAAGGGAGGGGCGGGTATTTAGTATATATTGTATGTGCTAAGAGTATAATCAGAGTAAGTCAGGAAGACAAACTCAGGGCAACCATAGAGGATTAGGAGAAGTTCATACAAACTGTAGGTGCTGTGGGAATGTGTTTCCCAAAAGGACCAGATTGAAAAATCCCTCTGAGCTCTTTTGCCTCTCGATTTTCTATTATTCTAGCTGGCCTGTGGCTCTTCCCTGTTCTTGGAACTGCAAACCTGCATCTCGTCCTTTTGAGAACCTAATACAAACCCTTGACGGAACTGATTGTGTATTTCAGGCAATACCTTTCATCTTTTTTTTTATTTTTATTTTTTAATTTAATGCCTCTCTTTTTTTTACTTTACTAGTTCACATTAATTTGATGTAACTATCTTCTGTACATTTGTAATGATTGTAAATACAAGTTTTAAATTATAAAAAATATTTAGTGAAAATGTCCCAAATTTTACCTGAATTTGATGTAAAGTATGCCTTTATTGAACTTTAGGTAATGTACAAGAAGGAATGAACCCCAGAGTTAGACAAATCTGGGTTCATCTTTCGTTTTCATCATTTGCTAGTTATACATTTAGAAGAGTTTCTTAGCTTCTCTTATCTTCACTTTCCCCCTCATCTTTAAAGAAAGAAAAAAATACCTACCTCATAGGATTCTTAGGAATATTAAAAGTAAAATAACACATATTAAGAAAAAAATCAAAACTTTAATAAATAATATAGTGTTTTTGTTTATTAGAATGTATTTATATTTTTACATTGTTGTAAATATAATTTATATATATTTAAAATTATTGTGAAATTACATAAGGGCAGTGTCATCTTGGGCAAATTGATAGTTATGTATGTGTATATGTTTGTGACAAATGATTTTCCCAGTTCGTCTTTGGGCTTTAATTATGACCAAAACAATAAATAAATCCACAGGACAACAGAGAAGAAAATTATGTAACTACAAGATTGACCGAAGACTGCTTTTCTAAATATGCTATATAAAAAGAACTCTTAGAAATCAATAATAAAAGAACAATAAACAATTGCAAAGAATACAAATCATAACAGATTAACAAAAATGTTTTCTCAATGCTGTATGTGAAAAGACTTTTATCATTCACAGTAAAAGAAATACAAATTAAAACTAAAAAGATGCCATGTTTTACCTATGAAATTGACAGAAATAAAGTTTAGTAACATATTGTGTCAGTGTTGGGGCATAGGTACTTGAATACTTTTTAGTGGAAATGCAGCTTCTCTGTAACATAATTTGGTAAACTATCACAATTGTATAGTCACAGGCCTTTCACTTCTGGGTAACTGTCACATCTAAACTTACACAAAATGACTTGTGGTCAGGAGTATTCTTTGTTCACAACTGTTTTAGTATGTGTGCTGCTGAAGCAAGCACTGTTCACTGCTGTGTAACAAGTACTGATTTCTATTTCACTAAGTTTAAAAAATCAAGACCAAAGGAGAAAGTTTTTCTCTCTTTCAACCTTCTCACACTATCTTTCATGGAGTTTAACCTTTCTTGATTTTTTCATCTTGTGTCTCTCTAGGCTGTTTTGTGGTTGATTTCTTCCTTTTTTTTCTCCAATTCACTAGCTTTTGCTTTAGCTGTCAAACTCATCCACTGAATTTTTAATTTTCGTTATTATATCTGTCTTTTAGAAATTCTTTTTGTTAGGTTTTCAGCTTTATTGAGAGATAATTGACATGAGAAACTGCACATATATTCTATAATTTTATGAGTTTTGACACATATGTACTCCCATGCAACTATCACTATAATCAAGACACTGGACATACCCGTTACTCTCCCAAATTTCTAGTGTTCCTTTTAATCCACCTTTCTGTCTCTCTGGATCTTCCCCCAGAGAATCTCTGCTTTGCTTTCTATAGTTATGAAAAGTTATAGTTTGTCTTTTATACACTTATGGAATCATACAGCATATGACTGCTTTCACTCAGCATAATTATTTTGAGATTCATTTATGCAGTAGTATATACACAATTTATTTTTTTAAACTCGCAAGTATTCTGTTGTACCACTGTATCATAATTAGTGTATTTATTCAGCTGTTGGTGGACATTGACGTTGTTGCCAGTGTTTGGCTCTTACAAATAAAGGAGCATGAGCATTTTTGGGCAAGTCTTTTTGTAAACTTAGGCTTTTATTTCTGCTTGGTACATAACGGTATGAAAAAGCTGTGTTGTGGGGTAGGTATCTGATTAACTAAAGAAACTACCAAAATGTTTTTCAAGTCAGTCATTTTACATTCCTATCAGCAGTTCTACTTCCTCTATATCCTAATGGAATTATAAAATTATAGGCTTTTATTAATTTTAGCGATCCTAATAGATGTATAATATCTCATTATGGTTTTAATCTGTATTTTCTTGGTGATTAATGGTATGGAGTGTCTTCATTTGTTTACTTGCCATCTTGTGTCTTCTTCTTCTTCTTCTTCTTTTTTTTTTTTTTTTGGTACCAGGGATCAAACTCATGACCTCGCTCTTACCAGACAAGTGCTTGAGCCACTGAGCTAAATCCCCAACCCTCATCTTGTGTTTTCTTTGCTGAGGTATATGTTTAAATCTTCCCATTCAAAGAAATGGATTGTTTTCCTTCCTATTATTAAATGAGAGTATTTTTTATTTGTTCTGAATAGAAATCCTTTGCCAGGGATATGTTTATAAAACATATACCAGTTTGTGGTTTATCATTTTGTTTGTTTGTTTTTTGAGACAGCGTCCCTGATATGTAGTTCAGGTGGTCCTTGAACTCACTATGTAGCCCAGGCTAACCTTGAAGTCAAAGTGATCTGCCTGCCTCAACCTCTTGAGTGCCGGAATTATAGGCATGTTGCACCATGCCCGACTTTTTCATTCTTTTTAAAGCAGGATCTTTTGAATAGCAAAATATTTTAATTTGAATAAAGCCTTCTTTATCAAATTTTAAATACCTCTTGTTTTTTGCTTTCTATTTAGGAGATGTTTGGCAAAATCAAGGTCACTATAATTTTCTTCTAGAAATTTTATACTCTTACCTTTCATTTAAATCTAGAATTTTTAGAGAATTAACATCTATCCATTTAATTTATTTCAGGTATATTTCTCATCTGTAGAAGTTCTTTTTTCAAATGTGCTTGATTATTCTTATAGTTTTTGGTTGTTATTGAACATGTTTTCAAGCCTTTCTTTTATTTCCTTATCTATATTAAGGATTGTGTTTTATAGCCTATGTGATAGTTCTATCCAGTATCTTTGCAAGTCTATTTCTGCTGTCCGTTGTGACAGCTGGTTCAGCTTTGTTTCCTCTTCTGCTCATTTTTTATTATAAACTCTTGATCATGGGACTTTTTTTTTTTCCTGTGGGAATTCACTGAGGCCTGGATTGATGGCAAATTGCTTCAAAGAGGATTTGCATTTGGTTCTGGCAGGCTCCTGTAGATACTGTGCAACCAGTTTGGGATCACTTAAATTAAATTCTCGGCTTGAGCTTTTTTTCTGACCACCTAGGTAGTGTGAATTTAGACTGCAAACTAGAAAGATGACATGGTTCCATGTTCTCATCAGTAATTCCCTCCATCAGCCTGTGACAAGGTCCGAGATAGTTCACATCCATGGTGATCTCCTGGGGTTAGGATGTAGTGAGTTTATTTCTATTTTACCCTTATACCACGGGTCTCTTTATGTTTTTACCTCATCCCTTTGGGATCCCAGTTTTACGTGTATGAGAGTAGGTGGAGAAAACTCTTGCTAACACCTATCTTAGGTGGACCTTGGGTTTTGTCTTCTATTCCTCATATTCTGTGAAAGCTCTGTGAGACCATGAAACTGGAAAATAAATGTTATTTTTTTTCAGCAGTTGCTCTCGGCTAAAAGTCAGTTTCGTAAATCAAGCCTCCCATTTATACTGCATTATTTTTATCGTCAGTATTTCTTTCTTGCCAACTCATAGATGCATTTAAGAAAATGTATTATAGTTAGGATTTTTGGTTGTTTTCAGTAATAGATTAATCTAAGTAGGTAGTTTACCATACTACTGGGAAACAGAGGTTACTACTTGGTTTTCTATTTTAAATTTGCTTTAAATTTAAAATGTGTTTTCAACCACCAAAACCAGATAAGATCATAAAAGAAGATAGAGTTCATCCTTTGGCAATTTAATATTCCATTTTTAAAGTATGTGCCAGAGAGAGATTTTGAAAAATCCAGGCAAGTACAAAGAGGAAAAATAAAATTATAAAAATAACTTGTAATCTCAATATACAAAAAGTGATGTTCATATTTTATTATTTTTCTTGTTATTTTACTGGTGTATCCAATCATTCAGCAATTAGTTTTCACATGTAAATAAATGTTGTACTGAAGGAGATACACACAATTAGAGGCAGGAAGGGAACTTTTTTTTACTACTCCAACTCTTTAGCTCAGTTTGAATGAACTCACATTCATCCTTGGCTGAGAAATGGACAGATCTCATAACTTTTTTTAGTTCCTTAGTCATTAGAACAATGTGATTTCAGCAATTGAAATATTTCTCTAATACCGTAATCAGAGCACCCAGCCTGATGTAAGTTAATTTGTATTTCAGGCCTGTTTCAATCTGGGAAGTACTGCTTCACTATTGGGTTTTCAGACGGCATGGATAATTTTCTCTTTGTTGTGGCTTAGATCTGAGAAGTCTCAGGTCTTCAGAAGCAGGGCTTTGGAAAGTTATTGGATCAGAGGGTGCTACATTCAGTGGACTTCTGGCTAATTCTGGCTTCTCACCCTCCCTCTGCTCTTCTTGTACACTGCTTCCTGGCTGCCATGAGTTGAGTAGCTTTCCTCTGCCAGGCCTTTACACTGTGTCATTTCTGCTTTGGAGCAGCCAACCAAGGACTCGAAACCTTTCAAACTGTGAGCCAAAATAAACCTTTCTTTTTTTAGGTGGCAGATGACAGGTATTGTGTCCCAGCAGTGGAAAGGTGATTAATATACTCTCTTTTTCTCTCAACAGGGGATTTTTTTTTTAATCCCTCCAAATTTAGGCCTTAAAGTTGAGAAGAGGGAAAAGAAACATAGTCTTAAGAAGTGGGAATAGTTAGTCTGGGGATAGGACCTTCTGGGTGGCCCTAATACAGTTGCTTTGTTCATGAAATACTAATTTTTCTAGTGATAAATCTACAGAGAATTAAGAGAAAGGAAGTAGGGAGAGGAAGAGGGGGAGGGAGAAGGAGAGAGAGAGAGAAAGAGAGAAAGGAAGAGAGGAGAAAAGGGGCAGATATTCTTATCTGTTGGTGACAGGAATTCTGTTTGTGTGCTATGTGAGATCCACATTAAGAAAGCTACCTAGGCTATCTGGGGATGGTTGCACTTGCCTATAATCCCAGCTTCTGAAAGACTGAGGCAGAATGATCACTACTAGTTCAAGGCCAGCCTGGGCTACTGAGTTCGAGATCAGCCTGGACTACATAAGGAAACCTTGTCTTATCCCCATCCCCCTCAAAAGAAAGAAAGAAAGAAAGAAGGAAAAAGAAAGAAAGAAAGACAGACAGACAGACAGACAAACCAGCCAGCCACTCACCCACCCAGGCTGAAGTAAAGTGTGATGAATTTATGTTTTTATCCATACCATCCAGATTCATCTCACTTTACTGTGTCACATGAGCTCTTTAGAGCCATATTTTTCATATTGTAGGTTGCAACCCATTAGTGAAAGGTGAAATCATTAGCAGACCCAAATCGGCATTTTAGAAAAAAGTTAAAGCCAGGGATGGTGGCTTAAGATTCCCCATGTCAAAACTTTCTAAGCACTTTGGTTAGTAACACATGTCAAAGTTTTATTGCACTTTTATTGCAAGGAAAAAGGGTTCTAGTGGGGCAATTCAAAGATACACTTTTATTAACACAATTTTATAAACAATGTAAAATAATTATAAAAGTATTTAGGAGACTGACTTGCAAAATGAGTCTTATACTTATTAAAGTATATTTAAAAATTGTTTAAGCCTTCTATTAAGAATGGTTTTATTTATTTTTTTAGAAGAAGAATGTGAATTTTCTTTGCCAAACCAAGTTTGGAACAATTTTTATGTTCATGCGTTTTTCTTAATCTTTTGATGTCTCGTCTGTGATTAAGCTCATATATATTTAGGCATGTTGTGTAATATGCAAATATTCCATTGTGTTCTGAGTAGAGCACATTGACTTCAATAGGTTTCCACCAGGAAAAATTGGGGACTAAAAGTAAATCAGTTTGTGTGTGCTGACTGCAGACTTCCTGCCAAATGTGCATGTTACAAAGATGTGTACAAAGCTGAAAAATGTGTAATTAACCCAGGATATGTGCAAGAGGGGATTCGCTGATCTATCAAAAATAGTACTGGAAAATGGAAGCCTAAGGCTCAAATTCATCTATTACTTTTTTCCCTCAAAGTGTACAATATAAAAAAACCTTTAACAATCATCTGAAGGAAAAGAAAGTTAGAATGGGGATCCGTTACTTGTGGGTAGTGCTAATTGACTGTCATAATTTAATCAGTGGTAAAGAAAAAGTGGTATTACTCACTTCCTTTTATTGTGAGATAGAGTGATTTTAGAGAGCCAACCCCAGTAGCACAATCTTTTAATCCCAGCACTCAGGAGGTTGAAGTAGAATCATAGATTCAGAGGCAGATACGGCAGTTTAGACTTTGTCTACAAAGAATAAAAAAGATTTTAGAGCTGAAATCATAGACTAGATATCAATAAAAGAAAACTGGAATGTGATTAAAATAAGATGATATCAAGAGTATCCATTTCTTATTTTATCTTTTGCCCAGATGAAGCATTTTCTAAAGTTCCAGGTGAATTTATGAGTAAAATGTTGATAGTACTCTTGCCAATTTTTGATAAATTTTGAAAGCTTGGAGATAAATAAAAAAATTTTGTTTTTGTTTTTGGTACTGGGAATTGAACTCAGGACCTTGCACTTGCCAGGCTGGACCTGTGCCACTGAACTGTATCCCTAGCCTGATAAACAATTTTTTTTTGATGTTCTAAAGGTAAAATCAATTAGGCACATGATTACTGAGTGTAATTTTGATCAGTCAAGATTATTATGAGGATGGTTTATGAGCATAAAAGAAAGAACAGTAGAACTCTGGAAGAAACATTGCATGCTCTTCTTATGAATAAAAGTTTCGTTTTCTGTCAGGAAAACTAGACTGGTAGACAAATCTGGAACTCAGCACAGCTTTTCATAGTGTCTTGATACCCTTATGAATAAACTAGAGACTTGGTTATGTGGTTCCCAAGAGGATGCTGATTAGCTAATAGATTGATGTGTGGTGTAAGAGCCCTAGTGCCCTGCCCTGGACACTGGCTTGGTTAATATTTTAGTCAATAATTTAATCTAGGTTTGGAGTATAAGGGAAATTGTAAATGTAAAGGAAATTTTATAATTTGTAAGTCTGCCACTATATTTAAAGATGAGAAAGGGCAGCTGTAGCCTGTTTCTATAATTAGAGAATGGTAAAACTCAGCTAGCCTTGGCATTCCAGTGCCAGCTGCAGCATGTAAGATAAGTGTAACTCAGACAAAAGTGCACCTTGTTGTACAAACCCATTCCAAGGTTTCAGGGAAATATCACCCAGAGACAGCTCGACTCAGTCTAAGACAGTGATTGATTCCTTCCGCTCACCCTATCCTTGACCTTGCTATTATAGGATAGAGAACCTCCAATTAACCTGCCTGAGCCAAACCTGCCTAGCAACATATGACAAGACAATATATAACCAACTATAGAAAATCCTGTTATCAGCCTTCTTAGTACTTCCTGCTAGTTTTTTATATTTCCTGTTAATAACATAGTAAGTGTTTTATTAACCCCAAGACAGGGCTGATGATTTGGAATTGAGATTCCCATTAGTCTGCTGGAGGCTGTTTGCCTCCAAGTTCCTCAGTGCTGAGTGTCTTCTATCTGGCTCAGTCCCTCCTACTTTTCTGCAACAGGAGGACTAATTTTCAAATTTATAGATACTGAGATTTATTAGAATAAGTATCTGAAAAGTTTTTGAAGGACTTTAATTATTGAACTTAATCTTTCTATGTGAACTGTATTTTGGAAAAATGACTTGTGATGCTAGAGGGTGTTTTGGTAGAGATTTTGGTGGGATGGTTTGTAAGATTTATTTTTTTAACTCTGATCATGGATCATTCTGTCAGAGTAACATGCAGCAGATATATCTCCTGCTCTGAACTACCTGGATCTTTTTGTGTTGCTTTAAAGAAATTTACTTTCTAACACATCAATAAGCATAGATATACAAATTAAGATCTATCTAGCTATGTGAAGCCTATAATGTTTATGAAGTTAATACTGTTTTAGATGGAGGAAAAGTTGTGGTTGCTATTATTTATTTTCTGTAAGTGCAATGCATTACCTGTTTTTACATGGGGAACTTTCCTCATAATGATGAAGGCCATGAACTGGGGACAGCCTACATTGTTTTCTGGCTATTAATTTGATTATTATGCTTAAGAACAAGTTAAGGTGATAGTATTTAAATTCTTCACTTAAGACTTGAGAAGTTGTAAGTGACATTGCAGAATTTTGTTATCTTTCACCTGTTGATATCTCTGTTTGCATTCCTGTGATTACTGTAAGACTATTCTTGTTGGTAATATTTCCTTGCTGGGGTGTTTGTGGTACTAAGTAAATTTTAAAATAAATTTATGTTCATTTTGTTGAAAGGTCAAAGTCCCTTTAAAATGCATATTTAAATCAACTTTTAGGGGAGAGTTGTGGGAAAGGAGGCATAAGGAATAAATAATTGAAGACTGTGTGTTTGGTTTTAAAATACTATTTGGATCTGAATTCAGTTTGACAGTTTTTCATCAAAATAAAATGTTTTACCAGGTTTGTAACCCATGTGTTTTTGTGTTCCTAAGTCCAATTTAAATATCTGTAGGAATCATTCCAGCCCACCCTTAACTGTAGCCCTTCTTGCAGATCTTTGTTTATTGACTTAGATTAGAACTGGCCCAGTGCCTAGTGATGGTCATTTCTCTTCTTAAGGTTTTTGGTTACAAATCTGCTTTTGTTGCCAGTTTCAATACTGATTCTTGATTATTTTTGTTAGTTTTATTATAAGTTCTTGCCAAAGATACAGTGTAGTATAACCAAAACAGATGTTCTGTTTAGACAAGTGTATTTGCTGTAACAGGGCCTAAAATGTAAATTAAATGATAAAATGTTCAGCATTAATGTAATAATTGGTGAACTTTGGGATTTTATTGTTTTTGATAGCTTTTAGAAATGGAAGAAACAATGTCTTGTTTTGAGCTATTATTTGACATTTTTTCTCAGGCTAATCTCAGTTTGTGTATGTACCATTGTACATTTAGGTACTCTTCTAAACTGAAATTTTACTATAATTTTGAAGGTAGCACAGAGTTCACCAATTTCATGTATCTACAGTTTTTTTTCTCTTAAATTATGTATATATATATATATATACATATATATACATATATATATCAGATGAACAGTACTTTCTGTCATAGAAGTATCAGTTGAATAGAAAGAATAGTTTTGAAGACTTTAATGCTTGTAAATAGGTGAAATATTTATACATAGACCTCCTGTAAGTGGTGTTCTTTGTAAAGTAAGGCACTATGTTAACAGGGCTGTAAAATCCATTTTTTGGTATTTTTAGCAACCATCTCTATAATAAGTTTCAGTATAGTCATGGTTTATGCTGGGTTCTATGTTGTAGTGAACACAGATATGTAGTAGATACAAGATAGATGTATTAATATTAAATAATTTTAATTACTTTTGATCATAGTTCCTAGAATAAATTGAATACCTGAGGGATAGTAGTGTATATTCAACGATTAATAATGAGACCTATTTTTTGAAATTAACTCTTTAGCCTATTCTCATTCATATTTTCTATAGCATTAAACAGCTTTCTGTTTTCTCTACCTTTGGCTTGTCTTCCTTCACCTTTGGTTTGTTTTCATCACCTTTGGCCAACACTTTTCCAAAGAGATATTCAATGAATTATTGAGGAACAAGTAAAAGTTTTTCTTACTACTTCTGTTAGGTTTGTGCAAAAGCACTAGATTTGTGTTCTGTCTCTGTCTCTGTCATTTGAGTTTGCATTGCAAGTATTCAAAATTGCTGGAATCCTTTGCTGAGATTCTTTTTATTTGGTTATATAGGACTTGAAAATTCAGGAGCCTGAAATAGTTCTTGAATCAATCTTATTTGTATTTTTTGGCATTGGGCAGCAGTGGGGTGGGGGTGTTGATTCTGATGTGTTTTATGTGGCTAAATCTTTGTATTATGCTTTCCTAACTTATTGAAATTCCACTTTCAAGTTCCTCACATCCGAACATTTCTAAGGTTACACCCAGCCTAATCTCCATTACTTTTCTGCTTCACAGCACTTACATTTTGAAGGAACCCTAACATTTGGGTTCACATTATGATAATGAGGTTTCAGGGCATGGAGGATTAAAGATGTCTCAGGTCTAGTTGCAGAATAAAGTGCAGAAGCACTTGTAAAACTTCCCTGATTGGTGAGTTGAGGTCCTTTTATTTATTCACTACTCATGCAGCATTAATCCGTATTTCATCAGGTACCTACAGTGCTGTAATTCTAGACGTGACCATGGGTCTTGATTTACTTCAGCTCCGTTTTCTT
Source organism: Cuniculus paca (assembly GCA_004365215.1). Classification (NCBI taxonomy): domain Eukaryota; kingdom Metazoa; phylum Chordata; class Mammalia; order Rodentia; family Cuniculidae; genus Cuniculus; species Cuniculus paca. The sequence continues at coordinate 20,497 of RJWT010000066.1, forward strand.
TATTAATGTGCCATGAAAGAGGTACATGAAAGATAGCCAACATCAAAGCACCTTTTAAAGTACAATGGTTGATAGGAATTCTCTGGTATTTAACACTGTCTGTCAAATGTTTCAGCTGGTTTGCATCCTTTTACAAGCTATTGCTTGCTGCACTAAAAGAAATTTAAAGCGGTTGTTTCAAGATTTGGTGGGAGTACAGTAGGGGGTATTAGTGATGGTAGCGATGGCGATCATAATGGTAGGGTGCCAATAATTGGCCAGAGAATAGAGTAGACGAGAGGTTAAGAGCATACTGTTTTCAACTGTGTTTCTCCCAATGTTGTTTTTATGTTTTTCTGGATGAGGGATCTTTCATCCAGCAGTATTTATGATCAGAAGAAGGCACTTATCTTGGTTATCAGTTGATGAGAGGGTAACCATAGAAAATCCTCAAGTCTCTGTGAAGGAAAAAATAAAAGAGAATGTCATTGTCTTATTCAGATATTATTTAACTAACTTCACAGCTTATTTTTTCTTTACCGAGTCATGAGAAAAAGTTGTTAAACTTAGTAATGAAGGAAACTTGAGTCTGAAGAAAGAACAAAGGAAATGGGACTAGAGAAGGCTTGTCATGTGTATTGTGTCATGTGTATATTAATTTCCCCATAAACACATCTTTTAAATGCTGTTTTCTCTGTTCTGAGCAATATATGATGGTAGAATTTCTTGTAGCTAAGTTTTGAAAGTGCTCCCTATTTAAGAAAATATATTTAAAAGATTTTACTTCTTAGATTCTCACCAGAGTTGTCTCTGGATCTGTTCCTGTCATGGTTACCATAGAATTTTCATAATCTGAATAGTGAAAAATAGAAATTATGTAATGTTTTGGAAAATGAAATGTACTCGCCTTTCAATTTATATTGATACTTTATTGTCAGTTTACTAATATAACCTTGGCTTGTAGAAGTTTTTTGAAATCTAGTGTAGTAAAAACTCTTTTGTAAATAATACTTATTATAGGTATTTGTGTGGTATTAAAGTATATTTAAATTAGTATATTTTCTTGATGTTCTGTAATTTTGTTAGCTTAACATTTTATTCATATATGATGTGAAGATAAATTTCAACCCAGACCTGGCCTTAGCAATTTATTGGACTGATGATTTTGTTCTGTAAAATACAAGAAATCAGCACCACAGCTGACAGACACACAGAGGAGCTTGATAATGCCTGCTCCTTGAGCTAGGCAAATTATTTGAGGCAGACTGTAATTGTCAATATAGAATGAGCTACAGAGACCTCTTTAGGGGTTTTATGAAGGGAGGTAGTTTAGTATGTGTAAGGAATGATCAGTGTTTGCTATTTATTTAGCTGATAGAAGGCAAATGAGAGAGCTGTATATGCTCATTTACTGCTACTGGCCATAGAGAACTTCTTGCTGCCATTGCCATTTATACCAGTGATAGCTCCCCTCTTACATTTAAAAAGAGTGCCTTCTAAAGTCACGTGAGTTGGATATAAGGAATTAGGTAGTAGAATGATGCTAGAAAGAAGATACATATATCTTTCCATTTGTGCCATTTTGTCATTCAACCACTGGCCTCTTTAAAGTTTACAGCATCTTCTTTTACATATAGAGTATGTTCCTTTAATTATTTTTTATTTAAGCTATCATAGTCATAGATAATTGGGAGACAATGAAACATATTATTTTTTAGCAATTTAATTTTCCTGAGGTATAGAGTTGTAGAGTGCTTTGGTGACTTTTGGCTCAACCTTTTTTACTTGATTTGATTTGAAGATTCTTGGATTTTGTGTATCCTATCTAATTCAGGATCAACAGTTATAATACATAAATTTGCCCTAGTATTGTATATGTTGTTATGTTAACTACAAGTTAGTCTAAAGCTTGATTGGTAGAGGTCATGATAGATCGTTAGGTGCCATTTATTAGTTACTTTGTGATAAGGAACTTGAACTTGCAGATAAGTCACAGCTTAGCAGTTGGTGAATATGTTTTGAACCAATTTAAAAGTTTACTTGATTACCCTGTTTACCTAAAATTTCTATTATTCTTCAAGGCATTTTTAGTTTTCCTTTTAATACAGTGATTTTCATGGATCTAAAAGCTATGAGGGACCCTAAACTTTTGATAGACTGCACTCTTGTGACAGGTTTGAATTAGATTGTTCTGCTGTTTAAAACCATGCCACCACCACCACTGGCGTTATCATATTTCACTTCCTATTTTAAGTTATGCTTAGCAATATATATGGAGAGTTTCTGGCTGAGAATTCAGATGTTGGTATTGCTAACACTTTGTGGGATATGTATGCAAAGAGCCCTCTGTAATTCTTTAGTATTGAACACTATTCTGAGGATGTCCATTTCTATTCAAATCATGTAACTCTAATTTCTAGCGTTCAGTAGTTTACGTCTCTTAATGTCTTTGACTTATTTTCATTTATACAAAAGGAACTTAGATACCTATTTTTTAAAAACATTCTTACTTTCTGAGGATCCTCTACCTCTCAAGTTCTTTGGGAGATTTTATTTCTGGTTCTCAAAGGGAGATGTTATTTTAAGATGACTTCAATTTTGGTGGCTTCAATTAAGCAATAAAAGTTTCTGCCATGAAATGTCTTTTTTTTTGTTTTGTTTTGTTTTGTTTTCTATTTTAAGGAATTTTTTTGCTGGGTGCAGAAAGACTAGGAGGATATTAAGAGATTACTGTTCAGATTTTCTAGTTCAGATGTTGACATTTTCTCATTTAGGGATTTGGGCGGGGAGGTATGAGAAATGGATGAAGAAAGCAGACCTGAGAATAACTCAGAAACACATTGGGTTTTTGAAGTATATCTTTCAGGTTTGATTTGCTTGTATTTATCTTCATTTTTTGGAACTGCTTTTTCCCCATCTTCCCTCTAACTACCTTAACTTAGTGAGAAGTGACAGGTTTGTGCTTAGTGAAAAAGTATAAAATGCGTCTGTCTTCTTGAATTTATTGTCTTGGAGGGAAAGTTTGTCTCTGAAGTCTAGTGTATGCACAGCATCATTTTTTGTCATTACACAGAAGCAAAAGTTTCATTATAATTCATTTCCACATATTGTATTGTGATATCACGGTTACTGTCTTCACTAACATTTCAGGAATTTTCTGGTTATTTGGATAGTTGTCTTCTCTTTTATCAAAACTCATTTATTCTCTCATTCAACAAATTTGAATGAGTACCTCACTCTGTTAGGTTCTTAGAGTCAAATTCACAAAACCATACCCAAATATTATATTATGTTCACTACAGAAGCCAAACTTATTTGGACTCCTTTTTAGTTGATTACGTGGTTGTTTCTTTTACCACTTCTTGACTTCTAATTTTGTTAACCATTCTTTCTACGCATTTTTATACCTTTGTTGCTCTTAAATTTAGACAAAATGCCAAATACTTTCTTATTCCTTTCATTTTTTTCTTTGTTTCTTGATAGTCTCTTCACCCACTTCTGGGGCTTCATCTTTTTTTTTTTTCCTATCTTTTTTCGGCTTTTTGAGGCAGGGTTTCACCATAAAGTCCAGGCAGGCCTAGAACTCATTTTGTAGCCCAGGCTGGCCTCAAACTCTTGATGATCCTCCTACCTCAGCCTCTCAAGTGCTGGGATTGCAGGCGTGCGCCAGTACACCCAACTGGGGCTTCATCTTTTGCGTCTATGTGAATTTTACATTGACATTGTTGCTTCAGTTCTCTCCATGCTGGAGCACAGTTATAATATAGAAACACATTCATGAGATGGTAGACTTATAGGTATTTCATGATCAATTAGAGGTCTCTGACAAGTTGCCGTTCTGCTGTTTCTGCTGAATTCAGTTGACCCTGACAGTGTCTACAGCCCAGCTGCAGATGAGCACTAAGTCAGAATAATTGTCTATACCTTAAGGTGCCCTGGGCTGATTCATGCCCATTCAGTAAAGGCCCTCTTTCCTGAACTTTTCTGTGTTATGGTAATGTCCTTAACTGTACTCATTCTGTAAGAGCCCCCTCTCCTGGTTCCTGGAGTGTTTCTGTTGTTTCAAGACTAGTCTGTCTGTCAATGTATGATTCCATGTATGTAACCAATCATGTAATGTTTGGTCACTTGTTTTGTACATCCCACTTCGAATTCTATATTGACTAAACTCCTTCCTGATTTAAGAAAGTTGCTTTGGAGGAATTATCCATGTAACAGTCCACTGGCATGAAAATCCAACAGTCTGCTGTTGTAAAGATTAAATGCTGCCTTATCATCTTCTTGGTGCAGAATCTTCCTTTTGGTTTGGTTTGGTTTGGTTTGGTTTGGTTTGGTTTGGTTTGGTTTGGTTTGGTTTGGCTTGGGCTGTGAAATTTTCTGCAGCATCCACACACCTGATTTAAAATGTCCTGTGCTAGTAGTCTCCAGTATCTTTATGCCTGATTTTTCTGCATCAGACTTCTTGCTTTCATTCAGATGTTTTGTTTTTCATTTTATTTTGTTCTGTTACAATTCTTTCCCTTGCTAATGGACTAACAATTGTCTCTTGGGTACAAAATTTGTAATGTTTGATTTCTTATTTGTCACATACCCTATTCCAAATTATTGGTAAATCTTTTTGATTATACTGTATCTCTGGAATGTTTCTTCCATTTCTTTTCTTTCCATCAGTGCCTCTTGTTTGCCAGTCATCTGATAGGGCTTTCATGAGCTAATGTCAACCCATTTTCTGTAATAATCTTTTGATACTCCCTCTCAACCTATGTCTTAGCATTCATCATTCAAACATTCATAATCTGAGTCTCATTTGTCATAATCTGAGTCTCCATTTGCATTATGCCTTTGTGTCATTCATGAAGGACTCACAATTTTATAAATTATGTAAATAATATATGGTTTGTTATTAATTATAAAAATTAGAGGGTTGAGGCAGTAGCTCAATAGTAGAGCACTTGCCTAGCATGCATGAGTATGTGAGTTTCATCCCCAGCACTGTCAAAAAGCAAAACCAAACCAAACCAAACCGAACCTTCTCATAGTGTTATCCCAGAGTTAGAATTGCATACTGTATTTTCTTAAACACAAGCTAATATAAATTCATTTTTAGTATCTCTTTTTCACAGCAGTCTCATTTAAATTTTCTCCTGATCTGCTTTTATTACTTAAAATGAAAATTTGTTTCCTCTTTTTAGTGGCTTCAATTTCAATGCTTCCTTTTCTCCTACCTGGTATTCTTAGATCCCCGTAGACCATGTGAATTGGAATATTTGTTCTTTGAACATATATGGAGTTTTTCCTACCTCTTTTGCAGTTAAGAGTTCATGCTGCAGAGGTAGGTTTGAATTACATTTTTATCCTTTACTGCCATAGTGACTGTGCTTAAGTTAATCTCTCCAGGGCTCTTCATCTCTAAAGTGAAGATAATAATACTATCTACTTTATAGAGCATTTTTGAAGATTAAAATAGATAAGACATTAAAAATACTTAAGATAATGCTTGCCACATAGTATGCAATCAGTAACTCTCAGTTGCTATTATTATAGCTACTAAATGTATAATAATAATTATTATTTTTATTGCTTATACTGTTCTGTCCCCTTAGAACACCTTTCTTCATTCTCTGTCAAAATTTTACCTAACCTTCATGGCCTGTCTTAGAAATTCTTTTAGGTGTTTCAGATTGGAATTAATCTTAATCTCCTCTGTATGATTGTAAAACTTACTATGTATTTCTACTGAGATACTTTTTATATCATCTTTGAGCTGTACTTATTTGCATAACATTTGGAGAGCATTTATGATCAACACATCAGTTTTATTCATCCCTTTGGAATAGTGCTTAGTTCCCTGTTTCACCAAAGTTGTTACTCTGGAATTTGAATTAATTTAAAACAACTCCCTCCCCTGCCTGCACAATAGTGTGTAAGTATAGGCTCATATGACCCTTCAGTAGAGACACTCTCATAAGGGTTATGGAGGATACAAAATATAAATGGTATGCCTTCCAGATTAAACCCAGGTGTTATCTACACATATAAGAACATTCTGAAAATATACCATAGAAACAAATAGTAATGATTAAGTGAATCATGCCTTCACCACTCAGTAACACATACATTATTGCTCCAGCTAAAGCCTCCTCTTGCCTGTCTCACATCTCCCTTCTACCTTTCCAGAGATAGTCACTGTTTGAATTCTGGGTTTCTTTACTATTTTGCATGATGACTTCTTTATGTAAATAGAACCCTATTGCATATATTTGTCAGTGAATTACATTGTTCCCTCACAGTTGTTTCATGGAGTAATTTATTTTGGGATATTCATTGTTGTTACATAATTATAAAACATTTTTCTGTTTTATAGTTTGGCATTTGGGTCCTTTTTGGTTTTGTTTTTGGGGGTCTAAGTTCATTTATTTTGTTTACATATTGGTTTTCTTGAGATGTGATTCACACACTATGTAACTAACCCATTCGAAGTGTATAACTCACTGATTTTTAATGTAGTCTCAGATAAGTGCTACCGTCACTACTGTCAATTTAAAAACATTTTCATCATTTCAAAAAGAAATCTTTTATCCTTTATCATTTCCTACCCCCTCGAAGGTCTGTTTGCTAAAGGCTTGGTGCTATCTAGAAGTAGTGAGGTCTTTAGAAAGTTTCGGCCTAGTGGGAGGTCTTTAGGTCATAGAGGCCATCCCCTTAATGGGAATTGTAGAATCTGCTGCTTTTTTCTTTTCCTCTCTGTTTTGTCTCACAAGGTGAGTGATTTGCTCCATGTGGGCTCCTGCCAAGATTGTGCTATCTTGCCAGAGCCCAGAGTAGTGGGGCTACTGGTTCATGAATTGAACCTCCAAAACTGTAAGCCATAAATCTTTCTCCTGAGTTGATTGCCTTGGGTATTATAATGATAGACATCTGACTACAACCACTAATCTATTTTCTGTCACTGTAGATTTCTGTGCTTTGCACATTTTATATGAATGAAGTATCATGTGTTGTCTTTTCTGACTAGCTTTTTTTTTTTACTTAGCATAATGTTTTCTGAGTCCATGCCTGTTGTAGCATGTGTCAGAATCTTATTTCTTTATGTGATTAAATAATAATATTCCATTGGATAGATGGTTATTTCTATTTATTGGCCATTAGAAATAATGCTGCCTCAAACATTTGTGTGTAGGTTTTTGTGTGGACATATGTGCTCATTTCTTTTAAGTGTATACCTAACATTAGGATTACTGTTATAACTGATTAGTTGAGGAACTGCTGTTTTCTAACATGGAAGCAACATTTTATATTCCTGTCAGCAGTGTGTGATGTTGAATATGTTCTCTTATGTTTTTTGAGTACTTGCATACGCTCCTTGAATGTATCCATATTCAGATCCTTTCCTTATTGTAATAATTGTGTGAAAGATGATGTAAATTGTAATTATTGTGTGAAAGATGATGTTTTGAGGTATATATAAGTTGTAGAATGACTAAACTTAGCTAACATACATTACCGCACATAATTATCATTTTTATGGTAGGAACACTTTACATGCATTCTCTTAGTATTCCTCAATAATATAGTATTAATTATAGGTACTATATTCCGTTACAGGTCTCTTGGACTTGTTACTCCTATCTAACTGAAATCTTTTTGGTCATTTTCTTCTTTAGATTATTCATCTTTTAATTATTTAGTTCTAAGCATTCTTTATAGTTATGAATATAAGTCCCTTATCAATATAGTTTGCAAATATTCTCTCCCATTCTGTGGGTTATCTTTTTGCATTCTATGACTTCATTGAAGTATGAAAGTTTTAAATTTTGATAAAGTTTAATTTATCTTTTGTTATTCGACTCTTTTTTTGTTGTTTATTGGTACAGTTTAGATATACATAACGATCACAGTCATCATTTGGAACTTGTACCATATGATGTATCTTAGTTTCTCTTTGTTCCTATTTCCCTCCTCTCCCTTTAGTCCCTCTTCCCCTCCTTATTTACAAAGTTTTGTTTCCATTTTATTTTTTTTTCTTATTTTTTTTCTTTTCCTGTCCCCCCCCCCCCTTTCCTTTTCAACAATTTCTTTCTGTTTCACAGTATCTATATATTTTGGTTCTTATTTATACTTTCAGTTTCTCACACCTCACAGACAATGCGGTATTTACACGTGTGCCCAATGTGTTTCACTTATGAATATGGTCTCAGGGTCCATCCATTTAGTTAGAAATGTCTTGTTTTGTCCTTTTTATGGCTGAGTAGTACTCCATTGTACAAAACACACACACACATCTTTTTTATCTGTTCATTGGTTGATGGGCATTTGGGTTGTTTCCAAGATTTGGCTATTACAAACTGTGCTGCTATACACATGGGTGCACATATATTGCTGTGGTGTGATGGTTTTAATTCTTTTGAGAAGATGCCAAGATGGGGAATAACTTGGTTAAATGGGACCTATAATCCTAGTTTTTTAAGGAATCTCCACACTGATTTCCACAGTGGTTGCACCATTCTCCATTCCTTGCCACCAGTGCAGAAGGATTCTTTTTTCCCCACAGCCTTGCCAGCATTTGTTATTGGTTGATTTCTTGATGATAGCCATTCTTTCTGGAGTAAAATGGAATCTGAGCATTGTTTTAATTTGCATCTCTGAAATGATCAGTGATGTTGAACATTTTTTCATGTGTTTATTTGCTGTTTGTACTTCTGAGAAATGTCTCTTCATTTCAGTTGCCCATTCTGGATTGAGTCTTAGATTGGGATGGGGGTGTCTGATTGTTATTTTTCCTTCAGTTCTTTGTATGTTCTCAATAATAATCTTTTGTCTGAAGAACAACTGGGTAAGATTTTTTCCCATTCTGTGGGTTGTCTTTTCACTCTGCTGATTTCATTTGCTGTGCAAAAGTTTTTTTCATAAGATGAGATCCCGGTTGTTGATTCTTGGTAGTATTTCCTGTGCCATCGGGATTTTGTTTATGAAGTCTTTGCCTACGCCTGTGTCTTCAAGAGTTCTACTTATTCTCTCTTCCAGCAGATTTAGTGTTTCTGTTTTAATATTTAGATCTTTGATCCATTTTGATTTTAGTTTAGTGCATGGTGATAGACATGGGTCTAGTTTTAGTCTTTGACATGTAGAAAGCCCGTTTTCCCAGTACCATTTATTAAAGAGGCTCTCTTCCAGCAAATGTGTATGGCCTCTCTGTCAAAGATAAGGTAACAGTGTGTTTGAAGTTGTGTTTGCATCTTCTAATCTGTTCCATTGATCTTCAGGTCTGTTGTTTTTGCCAGTACCATGATGTTTTTATCATAGTAGCTGTGTAGTATAATTTCAGTTTAGGAATTGTGATGCTCCCTGCCTTTCCTTTGTTTCTTTTTTTTTTTTTTTTTCCTGGTACTGGGGATTGAACTCATGATCTTGTGCTTGCCAGGCAGGCGCTTACACCACTGAGCTAAATCCCTGACCCTGCCCTTGTTTCTTAGAACTGTTTTTGCTATTCTAGGTCTCTTCTGGTTCCAAATGAATTTTAGGAATGTTTTCTCTAGTTCCTTGAGGTATGCTAATGGTATTTTGATTGGGATTGCATTAAATCTGTATAACAATTTTGGGTGTGCGGCCATGTACACTATGTTGGTTCTTACTATCCAAGTACAAGGGATATCTTTCAATTTTTTGATATCCTCTTTGATCTTTCTTTCTTTCTTTCTTTCTTTCTTTCTTTCTTTCTTTCTTTCTTTCTTTCTTTCTTTCTTTCTCTCTCTCTTTTGGGGGAAGGGTTACTGGGAATTGAACTTAAGACCTCTTGCTTGCCAGGCAGGGGCTGTGCCACTATGCTATACCCAAGCCCTTTTTTTTTTTTTGGTTTTCTCTTTTGAGAGAGATTTTCACTGCGCAGTCCAGGCTGGCCTTAAATTCACTTTGTAGTCCAGACTGGCCTCAAACTCACTGTGATCCTCCTGCCTCAGCCTTCTGAGTGCTGGGGCTTCTTTTTCAAAGTATTGTAGTTTTCAATGTAGAGATCTTTTACTTGGTTTGTTAGATTGATTCTTAAGCATTTCATTTTTTTCGGTGCTATTATGAAAGGTGCAGTTTCTCTAATTTCTCTCTCAATGAGTTTATTACTTGTGTACCGGAATGCTAATGATTTTTGAGTGTTAACTTTGTATCTAGCTATATGACTGAATTTGGTTATTAAATCAAGGAGTCTTTTGATGGAGGTTTTTTTTTTTTTCTTCAGGATATATTTATTGAGAGAAAGAAAGCTTCTGTCTGAGAGAAAGACAGAAGGGGTCCCGAGTGGGTTGCCCTTGATGGAGTTTTTGGGGGTCGTCTATGTAGAGTATCATGTCATCTGCAAATAATGGTAATTTAACTTCTTTCTTTCTTGTCCTTATTCCTTTTCTTTCTCTTGTCTAATTGCTCTGGCTAATGTTTCCAGAAATACATTGAACAGGAGTAGTGATAATACACATCCTTGTCTTGTTCCTGATTTTAGAGTGAAAGTTTTCAGTTTTTGACCATTGAGTATGAAAAGTTGGCTGTTTGCATAGATGGCTTTTTTCAAATTGAGATAAAGACCATGTATTCCAGTTTTCTGTAGGGTTTTTATGGTGAATGGGTGTCGGACTTTGTCAAACGCCTTTTCTGTATCTATTAAGATGATCGTATGGATTTTGTCCTTAATTCTGTTAATATGGTATATTGCGTTTATTTATTTGTGCATGTTGAACCATTCTTACATCCCCGGGATGTATCCTACTTGCTCATGGTCTATAACCTTCTTGATGATTTGCAGCATTCTGTTTGCCAGTATCTTATTGAGGATTTTTGCATTAATGTTCCTTAGGGAGATTGCCCTGTAGTTCTCTTTTTTGGATACATCCTTTTCTGGTTTTGGTGTGAGGGTAATACTTGCTTCCAGGAATGACTTTGAGAATATTGCTTCCATTTTAGTTTCATTAAATATTTTGAGGAGTAGTGGCATTAGGTCTTCTCTAAAGTTCTTGTAGATTTCAGCAGTGAATTGATTAGGACCTGGGCTTTTCTTTGTTGGAAAGTTTTTAATTACATTTTCAATTTCATTGACTAATACTGGTTTACTTAGAATTTTTGTATCTTTTTGATTCAACTTTGGTAATTCATGTGTATTTAGAAATCTGTCCATTTCCTCTGTTTTCCATCTTATTAGAGTTAAGTTTCTCAAAGCAGCTATTGATGATCTGGATTTCTGAAGGATTCCTTCTGATTTAATCCTTTTCATTACTAACTGGATGAATTTGAATCTTTTCTTCCCTTTTTTTGGTAAGGTTTGCTAATTGTTTGTCAATTTTATTTAATCTTTTGAAAAATCAACTCTTTGATTCATTTATTTTTGTATTGTTTTCTTAGTCTTAATTGTATTAATTTCCACTCTGGCCTTTATAATTTAATCGCTCATAGTAGCTTTGAGCTTGACTTGCTTGACTTTTTCTAGAAAACTGAAGTTAAACTTTAGGTTGCTTATTTGAGCTCGTTTTATTTTCCTTATGTGAGAGTTCACCACTATTAATTTCCCTCTTAGGAAGGCTTTCATTGCATCCCATAAGTTCCTCTGTGTTTCATGGGCATTATCATTTAATTGCAGGGAGCATTTATCTTCTTTAATTTTATCTGTGACCCATTGATTGTTCCATAGGGTATTATTTAATTTCCATGTGTTTATGGAGTTTTTGTGGTTTCTTTTGCCATTGATTTCCAATTTAATTTCACTTTAGTCAGATAATACATGGGATAGTTTCACTTCTTTTGCATTTATTTAGCCAAGTTTTATGTGCTAGTATGAGGTGTATTTTGGAGAATGTCGCATGTACTGCTGAGAAGAATATATATTCTGATGTTGTGGGGTGGAACACACTGTAGATATCTACCAAGTTCTTTTGTCCACAGGTTGGTTTAGTTCTTATATTTCTTTGTTGATTTTTGGTCTAGTTGATGTATTTGTAACAGTGGGTATTAAGGTCCTCTGTTACAATTGTGTTAATGTTTATTTGACTTTTCATGTTTGTTAATATTTGTTTTATATAGTTGCATGCACCTATATTTGATGCATGTATATTTGTGATTGTTACCTCTTTTTGGAGCTTTTCCATAACAAGTATGTAGTGAACTTCATTATCTCTTTTGATCAGTGATGGCTTAAAGTTCACATTGTCTGCAAATAGAATAGTTATGCCTGCTTTTTTCCTGAGTTTCTGTTGTATGGCGTATTTTTTTTTTCACCCTTTAACTTTCAGTCTGTGAATTTCTTTTTGAGTTAAATGTGTTTCTTGAATGTACCATATTGTTGGATCTTGTTTCTTGATCCATCCTGCTGCTGTATTTCTTTTGACTGGTGAGTTGAGACCATTTACATTGATGGTTATAACTAATATGTATTGGCTTGTTCTTGTCATTATTTTCCTGCTGGTAGTTCCCTATCTTTCCAGTCTGTTTAATTGCTTGCCCTGCCTAGTGGCTTCTTTCTTGGTACTCTTGGAATTTTGGTCTTTATTATGTCTTTCTAAAATATCTTTTAGAACCCTTGCTGGTTTGATTGTCACGAATTTTTTTAGTTGTTCTTTGTCATGGCAGTATTTTCTTTATTCATTAAATGTGAAAGATAATTTTGCAGGATACAATCTGGATTGGCAGTTGTTTTCTTTCAGGACTTGAAATACTTTGTTCCAAGTGCTCCTTGACTTAAGAAGTCTGAGTTGAGAAGTCTGCTATGATTCTGATGGACTTTCCTTTATAGTGAATTTGGTTCTTGTCTGGATAGCTTTTAATATTGCGTTCTTGTGTTGAGCTTCTGGAATCCTATTACATGCCTCGGTGTAGATTTATTTTGATTATGAAAATTGGAGTTTTGTGTACCTCACTTATTTGCATGTCAAATTCTTTTTTCATGTTTGGGAAGTTTTCTGATACTACTTCTATGATCAGGTTTTTGTGTTGTTTGTGCTGACTTCTGCTTTTTTATTGACTCCACTCAATCTTATGTTGTTCTTCTTTGCATCATCTTACAGTTGAATTTTTTGTTTCATAGTCCCTTGCTGTTTGTAAGAGACCTTTCTTTTTGTGATCACTAACTGTGATCCTGTCTTCTTGGTCTGATCCTCTTATCTTCATTTTCTTTCATTTGGTTTTGCAAATTTCAATGGAATTTTAAATCTCCTGGATATGTGTTTGAATCTTTCATGAATTCCATTTCTTTCTTATATTGGGCACTCATGATTTCTATCATTTTTTCCTATGCTCTTGTATTTTTTTTTAATCTATGTGTACTCTAGATTTGCTGAGCAAGGCCTTCATTATGGTTGCCATTTCTTGTTTCATGTTTTTTTCTATTGATTTCCTCTATAGCTTCATGCATTTTTTTTTCTAATTTTTGCTGGTGTCATTCCAGAAAATTAATGTGAATGGCTTCTGAGTTTCTCTATCTTGTCCCATGGATTTGTCCTGGGTGGGCTGGAAGTCTGGGATTGCATTTTGCTTCCACATTTTGTGAATTTCTAAATTTAAAAAAATTTTTTTTGGTGTGTGTGTTGTTTGTGTTTTTTTTATGTTAGGTAGCTTTATCACAGGTGTTGAGACTTCCTTAGAAAATGTCTATTCCTTGGAGAGGCCTTCTAGCTTTAGCTGGCTATCAGTCTTTGTATCTATCCTGGGATCCTGTCTTCCTACTTTATTAGGCATGAGCACTTGCTTTCTGTTTGACTCAGTACCCAGTCCTTTCATATTGAACTGCAGGGATGATTAGGACCCCAGATTATCACAGTATTGTCATACAAGGGTGTGAATGACTGATTACAACAAGTATGGCATCCTGGCTAAAGTAGTACAGTTGGCAATACAATATCATCAAGCACAGCCTAGAAACTGACAGTCTGTGATAACTGCTAATTTGGTATCTCTAACCTAGGAGCAAGGGCTATGGTTATATACCAATATCCAACATAAACCAGAAATTTGTATGCAGTTACTTTCTCCTTGGTAGAGTGATTTTGTCCTGTGGAGAAGGGAAATTTAAGAGTGATAGGGGACAAAACAGAGCAAAACTGAGAAGAAATATAGTAAAAGCCAAGCTGAAGGACAAAGAATGATCAATCAAACTTTGGAAAAGTGGAGAAGAGGACAGGAAAACAAGCATAAAAGAGAACACAAAAGAGTATCAAGGTGAAGCCAAAAGACTAGAGACAATTTTCATGTAAATATTAGAAAATCACAAAAGACCATTGAGGAAAGAGAGAGAGAGAGAGAGAGAGAGAGAGAGAGAGAGAGAGAGAGAGAGAGAGAGAGAGAGAACAGAGAGAGAGAGAGAGAGAGAACAGAGAGAGAGAGAGAGAACAGAGAAATCAAACCAAACAATAAAATGTAAAACCTAAAACCTGAACAAACCAAACAATAAAATCTAAACCTAAACAACCCCTACCCCCAAAAAGGAAAACAAAACAAAAATTCCTCTGGTGCCCCCGTTCTGTGTTCCTTACTCAGAGCTGTACTGAGTAACCCCACCAAGTCTGCTGTAGGATTCCTGCTGGGTCGGGGCTGATCTTGGCCACATTGCTGCTTCTCTCACATTTGTCGTAGGTTGCAGTAGGGGGTTGCCCTTGTCTGCCACTGGACTCTGTCACAGAGCAGGGGGCTGGTTCCAGGCCTTTGTAGCTAGAGGTAAGACTGGCTTTTGATGGCCACGGGAACGGAGTCTGGGTGGTCCCCACTCTACTTCTTAGCAGAGTTCTTCCCAGTCTACTGTCCAACTGCCAGCTGACTACTGGGACCAGACGGCTCTTACTTCTCTCCTTCCGGGATGTTGGCAGTGAAGTGACCATGGAGCTGTTCTGCTATTGGGAGTTTGAGCTCTGAGCTCTTTGAAGTGAAGTGGTGATTCTACACATCCACACTGTGTGTCTCTAGTTCACTCACCACCTGCTGACTGGGTGGTGGTGGGGCACTCAGGAAACAGCGTCTCATGTTCTCACTGCTGCCTGCAATTGTACAAGACCCTTCCAGTCCAGGTCAGGTCTCAGTCTCCCAGTGAGGAGCAAAATTGCTTTTGCTGTCTTCCTGCCCACCATGTTGGTTACACAGCTACTGTAGCTGCACTCTGTGGTCTTGGGTCTGTGGTGGTAAGCTGTTTCTTCTGTAGCAGTGAATCCTGTTTTCTTCTCCATTGTTAGTTCCCTTATGGTCCCTGTATGTCCTATATTCCCTTTGGATTCTTTCCAGGCTGTTGATTTCCAGATTCTTAATACTTTGTTCTAGAGAAGCAGAGTAGTTGACACTCAGCACTCCACCATTTTCCTCTCCTTCACAAACAGCCTGTTATTTGGCTGTTTATGTCATATGTAAGAAGTCTGCTAAATTCAAGGTCATGATTTGATATTCCTGTATTGTGGCTTGTATCTAGATGTCTCCCCAAAGCCTATGTGGTCATAGACGGGACTTTTTGGTGGTGCCTGGATCTAAGGTGTATGATACTGGGATTAAAAATGTGATGCTGGGATTAAGGGTGCCCCATCCTGGATGTGAGTGCTATCCACCCAGAGGGCATGTAGCCTGGATAGTATATAAGGGGCAGAAAGAAACTGGTGCTTCTCTGCTACTTTGCTGTTTTGCTGCCTTATGCCTGTGACAAGTATGAACTGTTTTTTATCTGCGATGTCCCTCTGCCATGGCACTTTGCCTTGGAGCCAGCTGACTGTGGACTAAAACCTTTACAAACTGTGAGCTGAAATAAACCTTTCTTCCTTTAATTTTGGGTGTTGAGTATTTTGTCTCAGTAAGGAGAAAAGTAAAACATTCTGTGTTCTTCGAAGAGTTCTGTAGTTTTAGTTCTTATATTTTATTCTTTAATTTTTTGGTATATATTATGAAGTAAGGGCTAACTTTTACATGTAGCTATCCAGTTATCCCAGAAAGATTTATTGAAAAGACTATTCTTTTCTGGTTGGATAGTCATAGCACCCTGCCAAAATCAGGGGACCACAGAAGTCTGAGTTTATTTGTAGATTTTCAGAACTATTCCAGTAATCTGTAAATCTGTTCTCTGCCAGTAGGATACTGTCTTCATTGTTACCAACTAATGTTTTGAAATTGACAAGTGTGAATCTTCTACTTTGTTTCAATATTATTTTGGCTATCCAGGGTCCCTTCCAATTTTATGTGAATTTTAGAAACAGCTCATCAGTTTCTATAGAGAATGCAGCTGGAATTCTGATAAGGATTACATTGAATGAATAGATCAGTTTGAGGGTTTATGAATTTTAACAATGTTAAGTCTTCTACTTCATGAACATATGAAGTCCTTTCATTTATTTAGATCCTTTTTAATTTCTTTTAATAATGTTTTATATCATTCAGAATGTTTTACATTTGTTAAATTGATTGCTAAATACTTTATTCTTTATGCTGTTACAAATGGAATTTTCTTATTTCATTTCTAGATTATTCATTGAAGTATGTAGAAAAATATCTGGCTTTTGTAATTTTTCTTGTGCATCTTGCAGTCTTGCTGAAATATTTATTAGTTTTATGAGGGTGTTAGTTACTTTTCTTGCTGCTGCAACAAAAATACCCAACATTCAAAGTTAAAAGAGGAAAGGTTTATTTAGCTCACAGTTTGTAGAAGTTTCAGCTTATAGTTGGCTGACTCCAAGACTGGGTGACATGGTAGAAAGGCATTGCAGACAAGAAATAGTCTTTGGCAAGCAGGTATGCAAGAGCAAGCCAGGGATGATCACAACTCTTTCTGTCCTGTATATTTTATCCAGGCTATTTAGGTTGGGTAGCACACACACCCTTAATCCTAGTGTCTTGATCCTAGCATTGCACCATAAATCAATCCCGGTGTCACACACCCTAGACTCAACCACTTCTGAAAAAACCCCACCTATGATCACATGAGACTTTGGGGGGAGGGGATATCTAAACTGAAACCATAACAATGAGCTTTTTAGTGAATTCTTTAGGATTTCCTATATATAAGATAATGACATCTATGAATAGAGTTAGTTTTATTTCTTCCTTTCCCATATGTATGTCTTTTATTTCTTTTTCTTACCTAATTGCCTTGGCTAGAACCTCCAATACTATGTTGAATAGAAATGGCAAGAGCAAACATTGTGCTCTTGTTCTTGTCTCAGGAGAAAGCATCAAGTTTTTCACTATTAAATATGATGTTAACTACTGGATTTTCTTACATACTGATTATGTGATTCTAGAATTTTCTTCTAATTCTAGTTTCTGAGGGTTTTTATCATAAAAAGATGTTGGCCTTTGGCAAGTGCTTTTTTCTTTGTTGAGATGATTGAGCTTTATTCTTTACTCTGTTGAGATATTGAGTATTCTATTAATTGATTTTCAGGTGTTGAACCAATCTTACATTCTTAGGGTAAATCTTGGTTGTGGTGTGTAATTCCCTTGATATATTATGTTGCTGGATTTGGTTTGCTAGTATTTTGCTGGCAGTGTTGTTTTTTTTTTAAATTATTTTAAGGGAAGTAAAACAGAACAGTAAAATGAAACAAAACAAAACAGTGGTAGGACAGCAGGAAATCCACAATTGTAAGTAAGTACTGTATTACATATTGTTATCCTCTAGATAGTTTCCCAGACTACTGGTCCCAGTCCTGCAGTCAATCAGACAATATAAATTTAAGTCTATTTCCCTATTTCAGTTATTATCATCTCAGCCGGTGGTGTTGCATCTGGTTGTTTATGGGTGTGGGGGAGGGAGGCAGAGGTGGCTTCCTGCGGGTTCTGCCCAGCTGACAAGGCCTCCCCCCACACACAGGGAAGCTGCATGACTTTCTTGCTGCTTCTCCCTGGCTGCTATCTCCTCCACATGTGCATACAGGGGTTGGAGGCTGCATTGCTTCCTTGCTGCTTCTCCCTGGCAGCCAGTGTGTGGTGGTTAGGAGCTGCGTTGCTTCCTTGCTGTTTCTCCCCATCCAGCAGGGCTATTGCCCCTGGTTTTCTTATTTTTGCAGAATTCCTGAATTGTCTCTCTCCATGGGCTTCAAGTCTCAGTTCAGATCCTTCCTGTGTCCATGGGACCCACCTCTCTCCTCCTTCTCTTCTGCATGTTACTATATTCCAGGGTCTGGACATCAAAACTTGGAGAGGTTCTTTCTCTGCTGCTCACCACTCTGCCGTTTCCCCAGATGTCTTGTTGGCAATTTTTGCATGCACATTCAAATGAGTTATTGATTTGTATTTGTCTTGTAGTTTTGTTTGGTTTTGGTTTCAGGATAATACTGGCTTCATTGAATGAGTTGGGGCAGGTTCTTCTTTTATTTTTTGGAAGAATTTATGTGTGAAGAATTGTTTATTATTATTATTATTATTATTATTATGATGATGATGATGATGATGTTAATTTTGAGGAAGAATCTTATGGTGTTTCCCGAGTTGCCCTTAAATACCTGGGCTCAGATTATCCTTTGGCCTCATCTTTCTGAGTAGCTGGGTCTTCTGAAGCATACAAACATTCAGAGTTAATTATTTTCTTTAAACATTTGGTAGTATTATGTGGTGTGGCCATACTTTTCTTTGTGTGTGTGTGTGTGTGTGTGTTAATCACAAATTTAGTATCTATTTGTTACTGGTCTGTGAAGATCGTTATCTTTTTTGGGTCATTTTTTGTAGTTTGTATCTTTTCAAAAATGTGTCCATTTTGTCTGAGTTATTTCATTTATTATTCCTTTATACTATTTTAATTTCTATAAAGTCAGTAGCACTGTCGTCTCATTTCTGACCTTTCAGCCCGTCTTTTCTTTACTGCCCACAAGTTATTGAGCTCTACTTGGCTAACAGCTAGGAACGCTTTCTTTTGACTAATAGTTGCTTTTTTAATTCCTTTTAGTTTTGTCCTTTATGTTTTAGAAACAGTCATCCCCCTTTATCTTTGAAACATGTTTTAGCATCCCTGGTGGATGCTTAGTATTGCAGTACTACCAAACCCTATATATACTGTGCTTTTTCTTTTGTAACACTTACTGAGTTATGGTAAAGTTTAATTTATAATTTAGGCATACTAAGGCATTCATAACAATAACAAAACCAATTTGTAATAATATAAGTTATATGAGTTCTGTCAGTCTCTTTCTCAAAAAGTCTTACTGTACTTTTTCTTTTCACCTAAAGGAAGTCTCATCTTCTCTGTGCCATACTGAAATTACCAACATCACTGCTCCTATGCTATGAGGCCATTACAAAGTGAAATAAGGATAACTTGATCACAAGCACTATGATACTGTCACATTCAATCTGATAACTCAGAAAGCTGCTAAGCCCTACTGCGTAGACAATACAAACAGCACAGACTCATTGAAGAAAGGGTGGTGCTTGGTCTGGGTGGGAAAGATTTGTTCCAGGAAGTGGTTAAGGGTGTCTTTTGTATCCAGTTCACCCAAGTTCAAATTCTAACTCCTACACTTCTTAGCTTTTTGGTCTTGGTCAGGTTACTTTATCCTTTTTGCCTCATTTTCTTTATATGTTAAATTGGGGTAATAGTAATTGTTAGTCCTGGATGGTAAGAAAAATGAATGTACAATTAAAATCATACTATATGTGCCTCAGTCAGAATTAACAAAATTCTCTTTTGAACTATCAAATAATAGTTATTATAATTATCAGATAAAGAATATAGTATAAATATTTTTTTAAATTTAAGAATGCAGAAGAATATGAATAGATTAATCAATCTTTGGGGATACAGGACACAGTGAAAATCATGCTTAATCAAAAATACCCTTTATAACCTTAAGAGGCCAACATTTGGGCCTTTGCAAACATCGTAGGCCAGGTGAACTTTTGGTCTCTTTTTGTGCCAAGATTTTCCCTTCTCTGGATCAGTGGAGGCCCAGATTGAGTTGCAGATGGGTGGGGTGTGAGGAGTGGAGGTGGTGAGGGTAAAGGAATCCTCCATGTTCAGTTAAGGACCTTCAGTGTGACAGGATGATGAGAGCCATGGAGTTTTTCCTTTTGTCTTTCTGAGAATAACTGATAATTTTACTTATCTGTGTAGTTGAGGAAGCTAAACATTTCGTTTCCTTTTCAGTGCCACACTTTAAGCTCTATCAAGTATAACTTTTTTAGAACTATAAATGTGATTTGATTTAAAAATTACAGCTTGCAGTCTTTCCTAGAATATCTTTAAATTTTATTATAGCCTTTTTTCTCCTCATCAATTTTCTAGGCCTTTGCAGTATACTTTGCTAGAAATCGTATTAGACAAAGAATTTCCTATTTTTTTTATTCATTTTTAGAATCTTGCTCTGAAAAAAACCTGAATCTGCCCTCTCTCTGGGCAAAATAAGATTTAAATAACAAACCAAAAAATATTTAGATGAACAAACTAACCTAAAGTTTTTAGATTGAATAAACTAAAACAAAATTTTTTTTGACAATTTGTTAGTTGTTGGCTCATTAGTATAAATGAAATATGTCAAGTTAGATATGTGTGTAAAGAGATTTAGTTGTTTGAATATAGTTATGTCCTTTATATAGAAAACTTGTAATTATTCTATGATCTTTGCATTTCCAAACTATCCATTTATAGTCTGTCCAAAACATAATGCAGTCATTTACTTGGTTGATTCCTAAGAAAGCTCCTGGTATGTTGTGAAAATGTGAAGTAGAAGGTTACTACCTGCCTCCCCATGACTGATTTCCTATTAGGTGCTGCAGATTAAAGGAATGAGAGCATGACCTGAGTCTTTGAGCCTCCCCTTAGTTCTTTATTACTCAGCAAAGAACTGGATTGGCAAGTGCTACCTTCCTGTTTTAGAAATTACTATATGATATTGTTCTCTTCTGCTGAAAGTCATCTTATAGCAGTGGTCAAGTAAGTTGGCAGGTGGTTGTAGTAGATAATTACTTAAATATTCACAGATGCTTGGAAGGGTCACTGTTGCATAGCAGGGCTAGATTTCTGGATTCTTGTTCAACATTTGGATTTTGCTAGTTTTATACCTGTGAATACATTACTTAACCTTTCAGTTTTCCTACTTGTAAAAATGGTAGTAATAATAATACTAATAGGATATTATGGGGGCTAAATACATTATTGTATATCAGTGATTCTAAGATATTATCAATTTGAAGATACCATCTAAATTATATTATTGTACTTTTTCATCAGAGTTTTTTGAATTATGTAGGCAGAAATATTTTGCCATTACTTTTTATATACATAAAAAGTATAAAGTTAAATTCAGCAAGTTATTTTCTGAAACTCTGCGTATTCAAAGACTGAGTTAACTTTGACTTAAAGTCAGCAGGAATTTTTTTGACAAAGTAACACTCAGTGACTTAGCTATAGACTTGCTCAAAGCTTGTCACATCCACCTCTCTTTGCTCTGAAATAGCTTTCATCTGTTCTGAGAGGTTGTTTTCCTGCTTCTACTTGCCTTATTATAACCTCCTTGTTATTTAGACCTGTTTATTACTGTACTGTTTTACAGTGAAATCTCTCACTAATATAAAAGTTTAGTTCTAATAGAAATAAAAAATATTACAAAACAGCCTGACTTATGAAATAGAAATAAAGATCAACAAATACAATAAAAAATGCCAAAAACAGAGCTAACCAGTAAAAAGGTATAATAAACATGACAAAACATTGGGATAAAACTATGGTTTAATGATTTTTGAACTGAGTTTTAAATAATATTTAATGTTGGTTTGTGTGTGGTGAGCTAGATATCCTCATATACTGTATAAGAATTAGTACAACCCCTCTGGAGAGCTTTGTGTTTTTTTATTGTTCTGTTTTGTTTTTGTAAATTTCAGGGGTTTTCATTGGCATTATTTCCTATCAGTGTATATATTTTCTGCTGTTGGGTTTATGCTTTTTTAAATGTAAAGACCAGTAAATATTTGCTATCATGTGTGCCCCATAGGTGCAGGGCATATTTGCCTATTTGTTTACTGATGTTTTTCCAGGCATAAGGCAATGCCTACCTAACATGGTATATTCAGAACTTACGGATTTTTAGTTTATCTTGGTTTGCATTATATATTTCTTTTTCTTTTTTTTTTTTTTGTACTGGGGATCGAACTCACAACCCTGTGCTTGCCAGGCAGGCGCTTATGCCACTGAGCTAAATCCCCAGCCTGCATTTATATTTACAAAATGGCTTTCCTTCCAGATTCACTTGAAAGTTCCATGTACCTTATAAGTGCTGAAAGTACTTAGTATTTTATTAAAAAACAAACAAACAAAACCTTTTTGTGTGTGATCCTGCAATGTGTGTTATACTTGCATACTTTATATACTGACTAGGTTTGTTGTATAGGTTAAAGAAATGAACGCACATGCATTCTTATTGGCTACTGATTTATAGTTTATAGGATCAGACACTGTAAATGTTAACAGTCAGTGCTAGTAAGAAATCTTTGAATTCTGAAGTGGTCCTACACTGTATGTCTAGTAAGGTATAATTTCATCTGCTCTCTTGGGTGTGTGTGTGTGTGTGTGTGTGTATGTTCACGGTTGTTTTTGTGTTTTTTTTTTTCCTGGGGCTAGAGTATTTTTAATTCTCATGTGTCTCTATCATAAGGTTAGTGGTATGTTTTCTTGCAAGATACAGAAATTCCTTTCAGAATTAAAGAGCGACATCCATTGATGAAAGAATTATATAAGGTTATTCGATAAAGAATATTGTGTGTTACGTTACTCTTAATCTAAGACAGACCTGGAGTTTTTAGTTGAAAATGCTTTGAAAATTGGTAGTGTTGTGTGTAACATTTGTTAAGGTATAAAGGAATTGTTCATAATTTTTAAAATGATTCAGATGAGAGTTAAACACTTTGAAAAGTGTTTCATAGACAGTGTGATGAAAATAAATATTTCCTTTGGAAACCCTGACTCAGACAGTTCACTGATTTCCATGATGATGGAGCCAGAATGTCTCAGACAGTTTGAACTCTCCTTATTTCCTTTTATTTTTGCTGAGAAGGGTCTACAAGTGTGACAACATGTTTGCTTTCATTTTAGTCATGGATTATATGGGTATGTAAGAAAATTACTTTTCTGTCTAATTTCAGCATGAAATTTAGCTATCTGTGTTGGAATGTGTTTCTGTTTTTTCACTTCAGGAGATAAAGTATGCTAATAAAGTAATCTTTTTCCATTTCTTTCATAGATGAGTTGTCAGATAAACTTCATTTCTCACACTTGTTTCTTTTTGAAATTCATTCTCATTTACTTGTGAAAGTATGTTTAAACTGCTGGTTGTCTGTTTGCTGCCTTACCACATTAAATTATTCCTGCTTTTTTGCCTTGTCACTAGATTACCATTTCGTAGAACATGATTCTGTAAGCTGAAAGTTTTTGAATAATTAAATTACAGGAATTAATGTTCTTAAGTAGTAAGAATTTCAGATAGTTTATTGCTTTGTTTAAATAAGTTATTACAGTACAAAAAAAAATCAACAACTTTGTTTTGCAGTACTAGCAATTGAACCCAGGGTCTTTGCACTGAGCTACATCTCCAGAGGAGACATAAGTGCAGGTCATCTGATCTTAAAACTTGTTTTAGCATGCTTTGCTGCTTTTTCACCTTTCTCCATTATTCAAATATGTATGATAACTGTTACCAACAAGCTTGACTTGAAGGAATAAACTTATCATAATATTCTTAATTTTGCCTAAGAGGACAATGGTAAAAACATCAACAGTAAAAACTTCTGAACATGAGAGAGTTTGCATTTAGATTAATTAATTTATATGATTTTAACCATTAAGGAATTTCCCTAAAGCATAAATAATATTGGAGTCAGAATACCTTTAAGAATCCAGTGCAACTTCACATTTTCTAGAAGGTATCCCCGGTTCAATGATCAAGCCATATTGAGTGGTTTTTATAGGCCTCAAAACTCTTTCAAATAGGTTTTTATTAAGGTGGTCGAATGCAACACCTGTTTCAAATTTTTCATTTTTTTCAACTTTTTAGAATTTATTGTGAATTTAATTTTTCCTAGTGCTGGTTTTAACATATTAACTATTTTATTAACTGGTCAGATTTTTTTTTTAAAGAGATCATTCTGGGAGATGATTTTTCAAAGAATAATGTAGCTCTTGTTATATGAGATTACATGTCATTTATTCTCATTGTGCTTGGACATTATTAGCAGATGGCAAGAAATAGTCGTTGAGGGATTGTGTTAGCACACTTTTATGTGATGAATGTGAAGGAAGGAATGGAAGATTGCTTTACCATGTCTGGCTTGGTATCCCGTGGATGTCACCTTGCTGGAACCATGGGATAGGTGTTATGGAAGAATAGTGGCATGACCAGGAAGGAAATTATTTGAAAAGAAAGTTTGATTGTTTTTGCTTTCCTGTTGTGCTTCCTATTAGCTGATGAGTGTGTGTTACAGGGATAATTTGTTTGTTGTGTGCTTGCTTGGTCATTTTCTGCGTGAGGCTTGTATCTCTTCTTACTTCCCTTAACATAAGCTAGGTTTTGGTTATGGGGTCAAGTCTTTCTTTCTTGTAGCAGAGCACAGGCTTGTGTTGCCATGGTGAGTGTAAATATAATATAGTCCTAAAGAAAAGTATTACTTATGCAAATTTTAAATGCATAATTGCAAGTTCAAACCTCTTAAAAGGGGTAATCAATTATTTTACCAATGATTTATTTGCACTGTAAAATTTCAGTTTGTAGTTCCTTTAGGGAGCTCCTGTGTTGCATGTAAAATGCATTTACAATGAAATTTCACTTATGAAAACTCAGTTTAAAAGCAGATTTTCTTGAATCTGCTTATACACAGTATCTTTTTGTATGTGTGCTTGAAACCTCAGTTGGTTGTCATATAAAAATAGTAGAATTCAATATATCCCTTTGTATCAAGTGCCTGAATTTGGTTTGCCAGAAAGGTGCTATTCTTAGAAATTTTAAAATGTCTCTTTTCAACAGATAAGTATCATTTAGTGTGTTGGCAGGATTATCTTTTATAGATTCACCTTTTCTTTTCATTGGGTGAATGGTATTTTTCCTGAACTATACTAGACTGAAAGTTAACAGTAGGGCTCTGACATCAAATATGTTCAGGTCATGCAAATCTATCTAAATGAAGAAAATATTGTCTGTAGGTAAAAAACAGAAATGAGAGTCAATTACATGAAGATTTTCCTTTTCTTTCTTTAAATAGCCTTCACGTTTAGACACACACCAGGCAAACAGTGTATTAGGCCTGAAAAATCTCTCTGTCAAGACTCAGGTCTTAACAAAAGCTTGTGAGTCTGCAAAGTACTTTGCATAAGAGATGGATATGGCTATGTATTTCAGCTTCTTTGCAGGATAAGGCAAAGCAGAGAAAATAACCATGCTGTGTGTCTCAAAGAGCCCTTGTGTGGGTATTTCAGCTTGAAAGGAGATTAGCTTTGGAAGTCTGTGATCATGTCAAACATTTGTAATTGAAGGTGGCTGTTGAAAATAATTCTTTACATAACTGGATCGTAGCAGTTGTTGTTGATGAGGTAAGTGGAGTGAATAGGAAATGCTGTTTGTCATTGCTTGAGCCACAAAGCCAGGAAACTTGGTACCTGGAAAGGAGACTTTAAAAAGCATCAACACTGGGAAGTGTTTGAAAATTCAAGTTTAAGAGGCTTTTTATGAAAAATGCAGAAGAAATATATGTATCGGAATATATAACATCTCAATGTTATATTTTGCTGTTAATGTTGTCCCTTGCCATAAGTAACATAGAATGTTCATTATTCTGTTATCTATAGATCATGTAATGGTATTTGCCAAACTATAAGGCTAAGCAACTCATGCATCTTCTTCAAGTAAACACTTATTCAGTGAACTTCTTTGTCCTGTTGCTCATATTTCTAGCCTTTGAAATCAAGTTGTAGAATTTTTGAGGAAAGCTTATAGATGGTCATAACTCTTTTCTCCCCAGATGAATATGACTTTTCCGTGAGTACGTTATGAATGTGGTATAAGAACTCAACTGAATTAGCAAGTGATAAAAGATACAAATATGATTAGATGCATAAGAACATCTATACATCTGCACCCTTAGGCTGCTAGTGAATGAACCCTTCCAGGCAATTTTTTGAGTGAAATACAGCTTTTGAAGAGCAACACAGTGAATAGGATTTTATTTGCTCATTCAAGGTAGTAGAGAAACATTAAATGATTTGTGGTGGATTTCATTTTCTTGGAGCACCTTCTGCAACCTGAAATTCAATCAGTTATTGTGCCAAGGGATGGGTGCACTGACCTTGTCAAAAGAGTGAGCAAGGATTTCATTTGACTTTGGTTTGTTAGTTCACAATACTCATGGATGTCTGGATCTCTAACCTTGGCTTTTTATAACTGTAATTCTAGAAAAACACTTGTGTTTCTCTTTTTTCTTTGTATTTGTTCATTTGAAAAGCCTTTCAAAAGGAATTGCAGCCTGCATGTGATTATAGCTATCAGTAGCACTTACACTAACTGCTGAGATGAAACTTTTCTTTTTGGACCTTGCTAACTTCACATATCAAGAAGAAACCACCCTTCCCCTCTTTAAAAGGCCTGACTTTGCTAATTGGTAGCTGCTCTTTGGATTGAGTTAGATTCCTTAAGGACAGCATTTGATAGAATAATTTTTGACATTTTAATTTGACAAGAAACAATTCAGGGAAACAACTTAGACACGTGCTTGAAGTGCAGTCTTCTCTTGCTATGATTGTGATTCTCAGTGCAGGGAATGCCTTTGAAAGTCAGCTGTACTTTGTAAACCCTGTGACCCATCTAATATGATGGTTCAAGCCGCCTGGCAGGTGTTTTTATAGGAGCTTCACTAAAAGACTCTTATGGAGTTTAAAGACTTTTCCTATGGATACTAGAATTTGGAGGATATAATTTAATAAATTCTAATCTTTGTGACAAAAACACAGCTTTCCAAGGGACAACAAATTTAAGTATAAAATATATGCATAAAATATATATGTATGCCCCTTTATTCTTTAATTAGGTTGTAAACTATGCCTTTCATGCTTGAAAATGGTAGAATATACTGATTTCAGTAGCAAGTTATTTTTGTGCCATTGTGAATCTATAAAAATGGAAACTTCCCTTTTACTTCTTATTTCATTCTGAAAATTTGTCTTGGAAGCCTGTACGTATTTCACAGGTATTTGGAAGAATACTTAACTTACCAAATTGGAAATGAAATAGATGTTCGAAAATATCTGATAACAGAATCCTGGGTTCTAAGTCTTGGAAATAGATTCAAAGACAAGGAAAGTGACTTTTAGTTCTTCTTTGTATGTGTTTGTATTTCAAATATATAAAGGTATGTTAACCAGTAGGTAAGGCTAGAAATCGATCAAACTTACTCATGTGATAGTGATTTATTCCAACAGAGACAAATGCATTTTATTACCAGTATATCCTCCTGAAATTAGGGTAAGATGATTTGGAGAAGTAGACTGTCCAGTGTTTATTGGTTACATTCTATTACTTCTTTGCAAGCCAAGTTTGTGACTTATTTTTTGGTCATAGCTCACTGAATCTTACTGAAAATTTATTAAAAATGTTTTTCAATCAACCCCAAGGAAAAACTTAACTTTGATGACAATTATCTGATTTGTCCAATTTTCTCCAGCCCAAACAGCTTCTCTTCACTATTGCTTTTAGTGTATGTGCTGCTGAAGTGAGCACTCATTCATCATTGGTTTTTTGTTTGAGTTTTTGTTTTTTGAAGCTGGGAATTGAACTCTGGGTCTCGCACATGCTAAGCATGAGCTCTACCACTAAGCTACATCCCCAGCCACTTTTTAAAAAGGAACTAATGTTTTAAAAAGCAGAACATAGTTTTTATAGTGATTTATATGAACTCTTGGATGTTTTCTATGATATGCATATTATATTTTATATTATAATGAAATAAAAATTACAGATTTCATTCAACAAAAACTGCTACTAGAAAAAAATGATAACCTAACATAAGAACATGTGAAATTAAATAGCTAAGAGGTGCTGTTTTTAAAGGGTTTCCCAAGGTACGTTTCCTAAATATTAATTTCTACCACTAGGCACAGTAATTTTTATTTTCCCAAAGCATAAGAATTTTCCTGTTTAGTGTTGTGTGTATCTTTGCAGAAATACAATGTCAGTCTTAAATACTCTTTGCTATTTATAGAAGAATTTCTTAAAATGTTATTTGGTGTGTGTTAGCGTCTACCAAATAATGCGCAGAGCTCAGAATTAAATGCTGAAAAGTCATACGATTCCTGTCCTGTTTCTTTTTCTTTTTTTTTTTGTTCCGGGGATTGAACTCATGACCTTGCACTTGCCAGGCAGCACTTGTGCTGCCGAGCTAAATCCCAGGCTCCTGTCCTTTTTCTGTTAACACTAGAAGGCTCATCTGCCCCTGTATCATGGTGTAGAGACTGATAATAACCATTATTTATTTGCAGATTCTCTAATTCTCTAGGTCTTTCCCCTAGTGTTAACAAGTTTCATGTCTTAGGTTTTATAGTGAGAAAAACAATGTTTTAATGGCTTTTGTCAGTCATGTATATGTGAGAGTTAGCATGCTCTCTGTCTCCGCTTTCTGTGTCTCTGTCTCTCTCATACACCCTCCTCGCCATACACAAACATATATAGACAAACATTTATTGTACGCTTTCTTTTTCTTCTCATCTTTTTTCCTGCTGTTTAGATATGGAAAAAGGATTAATATCTTCCATTATTATTGTGTGAGGATGCCTTAATATAAATGATTTATTTTGTTTCAGGAGGACCTACGATTTAAATCATTTTACCTTCATTTTTTGTAAAATCATTTATTACATTTAGCAATATATTGGTTAAAATTATTTACAAAATAGAAACACCAACTCTTTTCTTAAAAAAAAAGTCCTAACAATGAAAGAGTTGAAGTTAACACAGCATATCATATGTTCTGGTTTGTAGTCTAATATTTTTTTAAATTTCCAAATGAAAATTATTTTGGAATATAATTCCAAATATGTGGCATGCTACATTAATAGTACTTTAGAGGTAATTATAGGTAATGCTACCTATAATTCTCCTAAATTTAAGTAAGAAAACTTGAAATCAAGAGAAAAAATTTAATTGGAGTTTTTTGATGTAAAATATCATATTTTTAGGACAACATCAAGTTATTTAAAATTAACTTTGGAATGGAGACTTCATACTTAAATCAGACTTTAAGGTGAAGCAAAATAATCTTCAGGTTTTTTCAGCGATTGTGTAGTTCCTGTTGAGGATTCTCTCCAGCACTGGGGAAGTAGGAAAGACGTAGTTGAAATTCTTCAGGATCAAATTATATTGTAGATTTTTTTTACACATGGTGTTAAGTATGTATTAAGTGACAGCTGTAACTTTCCCTCTCTTTGGGAATTTCAAGAACACCACTTCTAATTTGTGTTACTTTTATGTTCTTAATTTTTAAGGCTACGTACTGTTAAATTATAGTATGACTGCATATCTGAACAACCTAAGTGTCTTTAGTGTATTGTGTTTTAAAGACTGTATACATATCTATTGGCTGGTTTTAAGGATTGGGTAGGAAACTCCAAAATGAGATAAGGAAATACGAGTGGACCGAAAGGTTATGATTACACATTTGTTTGTTTTAGGTTCTCTCATTTTGCCACTTAGGATTTCATCTTAGTATTGAGAATTATTGGGATGAAATATATTTGCCAAAAATTAGTCTCAACAATTAAGTTTTAAAATTGCCAGGGACATAAAAAGAGATATCAGAACGTTTTAGTAGTTTAAAGTTTCAATTGACTGAATATAAGTTTGCTTTCAAGTTTCATAATATGTTCAGTGAATTTAATATGTGTAGTCTTTTGTGCTTTGGCTTCATCAAGATTGTCATTAGCCAAGTAATATTTAAGTGCCATAATTTGTCCCATTGCTTTTTTGAGAACTGGAAAACTAGTAACTGTTAATATGACTTTCCAACAACATTGGTTATTATGAGATACTAGTATCTGGCTTGTCTTACTCCTGTTTGTATTTCAGTTGATTTCTGTACCAAATCTGATTCCAGTGCATAATTTGTTCATTTTTATGTGTTTACTTACCATTTATATGACTTTAAGCAATAAACATCCCCTGACAATAGCATCACTTTGTTTTTCCCCGTACTCATCTTTAAACATAAGTGCAAATTGGCTTTTATTCATATTAATGAAAAAACAGATCCCTTTATTTTAATGTGTAAAACAGAAAAACAAGTGATTCTGGGAAGTCTGGAATGAATTAAATCAGCAAAGGGTATAGGAAAAAACATAAGAGACATGGAATTCATATCAAAATAACTTACTTTACAGAAATGGAAACTTGCAAACTAAATGGTGAATAAGCCTTTTAGAAAATTCCATCTGTATTTAATATTTCTTTCATTTAATACTTACTAATTTTATGTTCAAACCATAGTACATGCATATATATTATTATGATTTGTGCTAATCGATATTATTTATTTTAGTTGGCCTTATAAGAAGATATGAAAATATGAAGAGAAATAATTTGAGTAACTGCCCAAAGTGTTCACCAGTTGCTTAAAGTTCAGACAGACAGTGTAAGCTCCACTGGGCTTGTTTCAGGGTGAAAATAGATACAGTATATTGCAAATAAGTAAAAGTCAGTGGTGTGGTACAGGAACAAGAAATATTTATGAGAGAATTGAAAGATCACACATATGCTAGGTGCTCTTAAAGGCCCTCACATTGATGCTACTTTTATAAGATAACTAATTTGAATCCAAATGGAGTCCTAGCTCTTCATGTTTCATTTTGTGAGGTATTGGGAGAAACCAGGTGGATTGGAAATATCAGTCATTGATCCAATAGATTCCAAAAACCTAAGTAATACTGGATTTGCCTTTTCCATAGATAGATTGTGTTATCAACAGTGTATTGCTCATCTCAGTGAATGAATCATTTTAGTTTCTGATGCATTTGGTCAGAAAGATTGATAATCAATGTCACTGGCTAAATGAATAACTTACTTGTGTGCTTTTCTGGCATCTCCAGCTTTGAGGATCCCTCAAACATCATTACTATTTCTGAGATCAGGACTAGGGGGCAACAATGCAGACCATCTTGTCTATTATGTTAACTTCTAATAACATGTTAATTACTGACCTTGGCAGGCTACTTTAAAAGACTTCCAAAATTTTCTCATTATTGGGAAAGAAGGGAAGGTACCTAAATACAGAAAGAAGTCTAGCCTATCAGTCGAGAGGCAAGGTTCTGGTTCTTAAGTGTTGGTTTTACCATTTATTTATGGATGATCTTGATCTAGTAATTACTTAACTATTTGGGTCTCTTTCCAAAAATAAAGAAATTACTTATGATCCTGACTTCCTTTATAGGGATTTATATATTAAAATGAGTTAGTAGATACTTCTGTGCTTTCAGAAATTTCTAAGTACAGCTATGTACTGCATAGCAACATTTTGGTCAAGAATGAACTATGTATACAGTAGTGGTCCTGTGAGATTGTACCACCCAGTAGCAGCATCATACCCATTATAGTTTATATAGGAATACTTTGCTATGTTCTTACAATGGCAGATTCACCTAGTGATCATTGCTCAGAACATGTCCCTGACATTAGGCAATACATGACTGTATTATGTAAATGTAGGAGATTCGTGCTATTTACTTTAGAATAACTGAAAATGACCTTGAGAAAATATACCCTCTAGTAGACTAATGAAAGAATTCTATGGCCATTTCCCTCTCTATGTAGTAACTAGTTGAACCAAATTGCTACACAAACAGGACATAGAGGAGGACCATTGCATTCAGCTGTCTTCCTGTTTTATGAGCATTGAATGTTTTCTGGGCAGCTAATCCTTGGCACCACAGCTTCGTTCTGATAGTACCATCTCGCATGGGGCCGATTTAACTGAGTCTGAGGTTTGCTCTTTTCAGAATGTGCTGTCTGGGCAGCTTTTATGTGGCTTTGACATCACCACATGCTGCTGCTTCTGCTTTTTCTGCCTTCTAGCACCACATGTGAGGCTAAGACATTCTGACACCTGCCATTTGGAACCTTTACTTGCTGAAAAATATCAAGATTTTCAGACAAGACAAAGACAGATATAAGTGATCATTCTTCCGTCTCAGGAATAGGCTGAGGGCATTTTTGGATAGATGTGTGAGCTGCCGAAGTGGTACATATTGTTCTGTTACTTTTGAGAGAGCCTATACAGGTTTTGTGTAGATTTGGGTATATTTTTCTTATTCTCTTTTGCACCTCTTTGATATGCTACTAATTTGGTGCCTATATAAGCAAAGGTTTTAGCGATTGTTTTCTGGGTATGACTGGATAAATGACAAATGGTGGGAGAGTGGTTCACATCCTTACTCTTCATTTTGATTAAAAACCTCAGTAGGAAATTGGAGATATTTGAGGATGAGCTTCTGTTAGGATCACTTTACTATATAGATGTGCACTCTGATGATTGTCAAGTCTTAAATTACTAGGAGTAGGATCTCCTGTTTGAGGGTCTTGCTGTTTACCCTTTCTTTCTCACCTCAAACCATCTTAGTATTTTAAGACTAGAGGTGTGGTTGGTAAATTAAAGAACAGAAGTGCTAACTTGGTAAGTCTGTTTCTTCTAGTAGCTAGAATTTAATTGAGTGAAGAAAGGAAATGAACTCTGCTATAAAATGAAAATTTAAAAACCTAGTATTATTTTACTTATTCTTACCTTATGATCTTATGACTAAGTAATAATTTGCTGTATGTTGAATAAACTGTTTCCTCTATTTCTCATTTGTTATCTTTGTCTTGAATCTCAAGTCCGGTTATATCACAAAGATGATAATCTAATTTATAATTTGAGAGTGAAGTCCAATGACTCTAGTCTTTTCGAATTGCAAAACACATAAAGTGTTGAAATGAGAAGATAAGCTGAATGTTACATTATTGGGAGTCACAGCATATTGAAACTCTGGGTGACATGTGAAATCATATCCACTGACATCTTTGGAAATCTGCTTTTCATGACTATAAATGGCAAATGGAAAGAGAGAATGAATATTGCCCAACAGGCTTGTTCCTTATAGTGTAATAAAGGATTATTAGGATTACAATATCTATTTTTAGCAATTAGGAGGCAATGAAGTCAAATGACTTGTGTTATCAGTAAGACCCATGAAATGGACCATAAATATTTGAAAATGTTTTATAGTAGAAACCTTGTAGTTCTTCAGTAAATAAAACTTTTTGCTTAGGGTTCTAGGTAGACTTGAGTTATAAAATGAATTTTTACTGCACATTTAAACTGTCTTCATCTTTTAACTGGATCCTCCCAATTGCAAGTTTTTTCAATCACAGAATATGTGTCTTGGGTTATATATAGTTATAGCATTTGCATACGTCTTCATGTTAGGGTTTGCTATTTTTGGATGTAGATAATCATTGAGGAATTAATGTGTGTTTGGGGTTTTTGTGAGGAATGTTACTTTTACTGAGTCAAATGTACTTTATATTTTTGAAGTTTTTTTTTTTTTTTTTACATTTGCAAGTTATGGTCTTGGACAAGATTTCAACTGTAGCCACCATCTTTGCTTCCTCCTAGTTTAATGTACAATAGGTTTTCGGCAAAGAAAGGGTTTTCTGGTATGTGAATTATTTTAAAAGACCCGGAGGTGAAAAAGAGTAATAGAATTAGACAAAAATGCCAAGATAAATCAAATTTATGCTCATGTATGCTCTTTCTTTATAATCTTTACCATGGTGTGTTATTCACCTTTTTCTGATTAATTCATAGAGGGGACATATGTCTTACATTTTTAAAAACGTGGTGTCAAAAGCTGTAAGACTGGCCAGTGACTCTGAAAACAATGGCTCAGGAGTCCATGGTATTTAAGGCCCATGGTATTTAGTGCCAAATCTCCATCGAGGATTTTGAGGTGATAGTTTTGGCTCATGTGAAACTGAATCTATTCATTCCATTATGTATTAAAAACAGTTGCAAATTTTATTTTCTCTCCCTCTTAAAAAGAGTGTGTTTAGGTTGATTGTTATAATAGACTTAAATAAAGCAGGAAAGCAATTGTTATGACATATAGCATATAAATGACATGTATGCCTGTGGGAAGCCACTAAACTTTTACATTTTTCAAGACTTGGTTTTGTTTTTTTATTCATGTATTTATTTGAGTTTTCGAGACTTTAGAATAGCGGTTATCAGACTTCATCAAATTTTGTAACTTTTGTATTTCAAAAAACTTGGAAGCATGAAAAGACAAAACTGGGAGAAAATAATTGTCAATTATGTATCTGATAAAATTATATTTAGAATAAAGAATATTTATAATTCATTATTAAGGAGATAAGCCAATTTAAAATGAGCAGATTTGAAGAGACATTCCATTAACAATTAGCAAGAGCCAAAAAAAAAAAAACTGAATACTTGTTCAGCTCATTAGTGGTAAGAGAAATACAGATTAAACACCAGATAGAAATTACTTTATAGGCAGTAGAATAGCTATCGTCAAAAGAACAGATGAATAATAAGCATTACCAAGAAATGAACAAACTGGGGCCCTTATTCATCACACCTATACAGTTTCTTCAAACATTAAATTTGCAACCAGCATTTCTCCTCCTAGGAATCCTCATTCAGGATAGCTGAAATGTATGGCCACACAAAAACTCATCAGCATTGTTATAATACCAAAAAAAGTACAGAATGAATAAGCAAATGTGGCATATCCTTAACAGTGGAATACTATTCAGCAGTAAAAGGAAATAATAGACTATGGAGAATCTCAAAAACTTACATTAATTGAAGAAGTCAAACACGAAAGACTACATATTGTTTGATTCCATTTCTATGAAGTGTCCAGAAAAGGTGAGTGTGTAGAGAGAGGGTAGATCAGCAGGTACCTGGGGCCAGAAGCAGGAATGGGAATTGACTGCAGAGAGTCACAAAGAATGTTTTTGAGAAAGAAATGTTCTGAAATTTAAATTTTTGTGATGTTTTGTAACATTTACCAAATACCACTGAATTATACATGTAAGATGGGCGAAGCTTACAAATGTAAATTATATCTCAATAAAAACCTTGAGACCAAAAACGTGAGTCCCAGGATCATTAATTTCAGCATTGTCTGTGAACTTGTTAGCAATGCAGGTTCCCAGCTTCAGTGAGGCAGAAACACTTGGATGGGGCCTGCAAACTGTTTTTAACAAGCCCTCCAGCTGATTCTGATTCAAGTTCAAATTTGAGAAATACTGCTCTAGAATCGAGGAGTTAAGAGATGTGTGTAGTTTTTGGTACTGTTTATGTACATTCAGTCTTTCCTGTTCTTGTAACTGCAAGAAAGGTTTGAATTAAGGACTGTTCTAGTAGAATTAAAAGAAATTACAAGGCAGTGCAAGTAAAAATGAACTAGTCTTTCATGTTCTTGATATGTCCTCCTGAAAAGCTTTATGATTGTGATGTTTGTGTACCACATATGTTAGTAAATTCCTGTATTCTTTTAGGCTTGCCGTTAGTTAATGAACATAGCATAAACAGGTTCATTTGCCATAACGACAATGGAAGTTCAGATCCTTGAAAGGAATTATTTCTTCTAAATATTTACATAGTGTAATATAGCAAAGCCAGAAATGTGCAGTGATCCCAAAAAAGTAAAGATCCAACTATAGATAAAAAAGTAAATGGAGCAGCCAGCTGGGTTGAGCAAGACATTCTCTCCTTCCCATTACTCAGTGTACTTTAAGAACCACAATTAAAAAGAAGTTTGATTTAGGGCAGTGGTTTTATACAGAGCATGTGCTTTCAGGATTCTTTTCTCTGGAAAGCCAAAAGAGATTCTAATGATGGAGGCTGTTCCAGAATAGGGCTTTGACATCCAAACTGGAGACTTCTGAAGGGTGTTATTTGAATCAGTTAGGTAGGGTCTCACTTGACTAGGGGTGGTGATTTCTGCTGAAGGATAAGTTTCCTTCATAGGGAAGTAGCAGTTGTTGGAGGAAGGCTAAAACAAATGTAAGAGATGGGAAAAGAGTGGATCAGGGCATGCAGATCAATAAATGCGTGCCATTCATTAGTGGAATTTAGATTGTTAATCATATTGTTTAAAGTAGTATTAGTGAATGTAGCACGAACTATTGTTATGTCTAAAACTGTATTTAGTTGTAGGTAAGAACACCTGGGCTATTTGTTGCTGGCAAACTATCTTTTTGAGTTTTTTAACCTCTCACTGTCTCCCGTTGCTTCTGTTTGGATTGTCTGTGGGGTTTTTATTTATCGTTTTAAAAGCTTTAAAAACTCAGTATTAGTGAGCCCTATTAGCAGAGAATTAAACTGTTATATCCTCACAGTTGATCATTCTGATTTTGATGTGTGTTGTTGCATAGCTACTAAATTAAGGAGTAGAAGAGCCTCGGCAGTGGCGTATACCTGTAATTCCAGTGGCTTGGGAGGCATATACCTGTAATTCCAGTTGATGCTACATTCACTAAAACTCCTTTAAACAATACGATTTCCCCCTTTTTTAAAAAAAAATTATTGTTTGTATAATCCTTTATTCAACTCTCCCATTAATATCTCAAATTTCAATTGAGGAAGGATAAATATGGATAATCTTTTATTATATGACGAGTACAAATTGAGTACATACAAAATTGATAATTTTGGAGTTTGTAAGAATCAGGAAAATCACACTTCTGAGTATGTTTGGAGAATGGCAGATAGACTGACATATCATATTTTCTAGGTCAGTGTGTTTGAAAATACTGACCAAAGAACATTTTAGTTGTAAAATTAGAACAGCCTCAGCCTTCAGAAGTCTCTGCCCTGGAACGTTTGCAGTCCTGCTGAGACAACAGTTTTCTTCACAGCCAGTGTTCCTTTTCCTAAGGTGCTTTGCTTATCCCAGAATCAGTTTACCCTTTGCCCTGTCTAATGCCACTTGCTCACCTGGCCTTGTGGCCAGTCCTCAGCTCCTTTAGCGATGGCATGCATTACTTGTAACAACTTCCCCTTGTCTTGTATACACAAAGTGAAGAATAAAGTAAGGACTTTTTCAAAAGGAAAGCAGAAGATGATGAAGGCAAGGGAGAGAGAATGACAGGATTACTGTGAAAAGTAATGGAGAATGACAGTTTCTGCCCTTGCCATTCTTTGTCAGAAAACTGCTTCTACCTCCCTCAGTGGAGGTTCTCAGCCTACAAGGTCTCCATCTTCTTTGTTCTTTAGTTCCTTGACTTTCTTTCCCTCATAACAGCATTTAAAGGAACCATTGAATCCGTCACCTGTCATTGAATGACCCACTCAAAGTAGTAAAAGTGACTTTAAATGTATTGTTTCAATACACTTGTGGCACATCATAAGCCTGGCGTGCCAATAGGAGAATCAATTCTTTGATTGAATATTCAATATATTTTTAGTGGCAGCGCGGAATAGGCAGAGAATGCTTTGAGAAACCCTGCACTCCAAACTAAAGTTCTGCTTAGTAGATGCTAATTCGGGTCTGCTCTTCTTAGAGTTATTCTGTTTGCTGTGAAGTGTTCTTTTCATCCGTGTGATACAGGGCAGTGAAGGAAAAGTAACCAAGGGAATTCTCTACTGGTAAAACATGGCTTTGTGGATAAGATGTAATAGGATATCCCTCTGAGATCTTCTGGTTCATAAACTTTTCAGATTCTCCTAGGGTTAGTATGGATCATCTGTGTGATAACTGTACCATTGCTAAAGTTACTCTCTTTGGAAAATGTTCATTTTGGAGAGAAAGAATAGCTTAAGACTTTTTTTTAAATTGGTAATTGAGTTGCTTCTAACGAGTGTGCCACCAGATGGTGCTAGTGTTACATATTTGAAGCTAAACTGCTTTGATGTCCTTGAAATACCAGTTGTGAGTTGTAAATACCCCCCTGCCCCCTTATCTTACCCTTAGTGTTTTCTTCACACACACTACTTTCCTGGTACACTATTGCATTGTCTCCCATTTTTTGTTTTGTGGATATGAGCTGGTTGTGCCTTTATGATCATATGGGAAATGACTGCAAGAGGCTAAGGACTAAGCGAAACGTAGATGAAGTGTACTTGTAAAATTTTTCATCATCTGTTTGCTTCTCATCTGCTCTGTTTAAAAATCGAAAACTTGTTCTTGAATTTTCTGCTTAGCCACTGTTCTTTATGTTATCATAACAGTGTCATAAAATATCATTGTTTAAGATCTTATAGAGGTCAGGCTCGGAGGTCCTTATTAACAAATGATATGTTTTGTTTTGTTTTGTTTTGTTTTGTTGGTACTGGGAATCAAACTCAG
This sequence comes from Cuniculus paca, assembly GCA_004365215.1. NCBI lineage: Eukaryota > Metazoa > Chordata > Mammalia > Rodentia > Cuniculidae > Cuniculus > Cuniculus paca. Next base: position 58,775 of record RJWT010000066.1, read on the forward strand.
GACCTCAGGCTTCCAGGCAGGCACTGTGCTGCTGATCTAAATCGCTGGCAACAAATGATACTTTTTTTTTTAACCTGATTTAAATTAAAAATAACCTTAATAAGTTTAAGAGAAACTTGTGTAACATTTTAAAAAATTGCCCATTGTCTGATACCAGATTTTCTGTACGACTTAGTAATTGTCCTTAGCTTTAAACTTTTTTGACTACAAATAAATATTATATGGTCAGTGCAGAAAATAAAGAAGGTGATTAAAGGAATAATTCATGTTTAAATACTGCTCATATATTATATAAATATTTTTCTTTTACTATATACATATATGTAAAAACTGTCAAAGTTGGTCTCATGTAACTTTATAGATTTATTACTAGTTGCAAATATATAGTGATGTCATCTTTTTACTTCATGATTTATGAATATTTTACATGAGTTTAAGTATTTTACAATAATTGTTAAGGACAGCATAGTTTTCCATTTAATGAACACTTTATTAACAGGCATTTTTTTAGGCTTGTTTTGTTTTGTTTGGTTACTGCTATGCTATGATAAGTAGTGCTATTTGTTTTTATGTGATTTTAAGTTTTTCAAATAAATTCCTAGAAATAGCTAGTTCAGAGAGAAGGCACTCTTTTTTGACTTTTGTTCTAATTTTTCAGATTACCATCAGAGAATCCTACAGTTAAACATTTTTATCAGCATTTGATTTTTGTTTCACCGTATACTCATCCGCAGATTGCTTAGTTTTTAAAAGTTCATGAAATGATAATCATCATTAAATTGAAAATAACTTTGATATTTTCTTAAAGTAAGCTGTATTCCTTAAACATTAAATCCTGGCGCTCCTTCCATTTATGGTGGTTTGAGTTTTGGCCTTGTGTCCCAGCCCTGACATGCACCCAGCTACCTTTTCCCACTGCAGAACAGTTTACCTCGTGTGCAGAACAGAAAAAGATCTGTGTTGGTTAATATTTTTAGTGATTTCTGTTACCTGTTGAATCTAATTAACTCATTTAACCACCCTCACTATGAATGTTTGTAGTCTAAAAAGTTCAAAGAACAGTCTGTAGATAAACTTTAGTGAAATGAACTAGGCAGTTAGCAGAGTGGCTATTTCGTACTTTTTTTGGCGGGGGGAGGCAGAAAGAAGAGTAAGATGATACATGTTAATAGGATTTAAGGATTCTGGTACACTTCTAAGAAGAATTAAAACACTTCAGTTTGCATTAGTTTAGGAAATATTTCTTGACTTTTTCATATCTTACTACATTTTCATTTAAGTTACCTTTGTATTAAATTCTCTTGTTAACATAAGGGACATGTAATTTATTTTAAAATCAGAAGAAACAAAGCTCTTTTCATTTTACGAAATGAGAAAAGTGGAAGAGAGTCATACAGAGGTTTCATGTAACCTTACAAATGATTGTGAAAATGATTAGCCCAGTAACTTAAAAAAAGAAACAAAAGAAACACTTATTTTCTTGTGAAAAGAATTCCACCTTCTTATTTCAATTTGGTTAAAAACAAAAAATAAAAAACTCAAAACAAAAACATTATCTTACTATCTGTGATCATTGTAAGAAGAGGATGTACAAACCTGCTTTTTTATTTTTATTAGTGCATGTTTGCAGTACATAATGTTTGCATTCATCATGGGGAATTGGTACATACACATGATACATCTTATTTTCCTCCGTGTCCAGTTCTCTCCCTCTCTCTCCCCCTCCGTCCCTTGGTCCCCTTCTCTTTTATAAAGGATTGATCTCCCCAGCAAACCTGTTTTTAAAAACTTCATCAACATACAGTCTATTGGTAGTTTGTTTTGGACTGCAAAGACAGATTGTGAACAGGAACCTAGTAATCTCAGTGAATGTAAACATTATATGCCATAAACATGAGGTAAGATGAATAATAACAACAAAAATGAAAATTGAGATAGAGGAGTTAGAGGAGGAGGAAAGGAAAGGAAGGGAAGGGGAGGAGATTAAAAAAAGAAAATAAGCTGTATTATGTACATGTACCCGCTCCCCAAGATGATTATAAAATGAGTATACTGCAAACATGTACTAATAAAAATAATACTGAAAATATAAAGATGAAATAAATATGCAGTCTGTCATGGTAGAAGAGACTTACAAACTGCACATATCAATTCTGTGATTTAAATATATATCTTTTAAAAAGAAGACAAATTATACTAGTTAATGATCAGCTTTATGTAAGTAACAATGAATTTTACTCGGGATCACAGAATATAGCATTTTTAACTTACAGGGTTTTTTGAGAAAACATTTAATGAACTTAAAAGTAAATGCATCTATACTGTAGGTATTTTACTTGCTTTTTAGATTACAAAGGTATAGTTTGTTTACTTAAAACGAAAAGATCCCAAATAGTGCTTTACTAGATAAAAATTTTAAATTATTCATTTAATTAGTGGAATCCCAAAAGATCCCAAATAGTGCTTTATTAGATAAAAATTTTAAGTTATTCATTTAATTAAAGAGAATTAGCATATTAATATATAGGCACAGTAAATGTTATTCCAATGTTAGCTTATGAAAATATTGTCATATATTTAAGCTTGAGATACCATATGTATTTATTTAGGTGATTGTCTAAACTTCACCAATTTTAAGAGCCTTTAGGGTACTGCAATAATCTGGAAACATTAGTTCAGTTACAATTCTGTCAGTTAAAATTCCCCAAATAATAAATTCTGCTTAGTCTTGTCTGCTTCATGCTAAAATACACAAAATAATCAAACTGGTAAAATATTGAGCCTATTTGTACAGGAAATAAATTTGTTTTGTGAAATATAATACTTATTAAATACTTATTAATTTAGATATATGAATATTGTACAATGTTCATTTTTGCTTTCTTCGATGTATTAGAAATAATTGAAATATTTCTCAATAGTTCATCGAGAAATATCTCATTAAACAGAAGTGCCTTATAAATCTAGCATGCTTCCTAGTGAACGTCTATCCTTGAACATCAAATAGGAACGAAAAGATTGGGAGAGGACACATTGTAGCTTTTGTTCTTAGCAACTTCTTCTGGATAAAATCATCACCACTCTCAGTTTGATTTGTTTCATTTACTTCTTGTCACATATACTTTTTAGTTTTTTTCTGATTTATATTGAAATAATCAGTTTGAGGTTTTTGTTCATTTGGATTATTTAAGCTTTCTGATCTGTGCTCAGTACTGAACTGTTTATTGGACGCATACCATTCAGTAACTAAAGCATATAAAATTTACTACATTTTGTATTGATTTAATATTAATGTTAATCTAAAATCTTTGGGTGCAGGATGTCACATCTGTTTTGTATTCCTCTGTTTAAAAGAAGTGGCAGTGTGGTATTTAGAAGAATATTTATTATCTGAGTGTTTTTCTTTGCAGCAGTTCCCCTCAGTCTATTGAGAATTAAAACTTCTAAGAGACTTCTAAGACAGCAAATTCTCAGGTACCAACCGCTAATAGCCACAGATAATTCGAATTTTAATATACTATTGAGTTCCCTTTGCTAAAGTAGTTATAACTTTGGAGATTTCTGGAAATGGTAGAAAATTAATTTGTAGTGAGACATTTTAAAATAGTCTTTTACTGTGAAGATAACAAGATATACTATAGTAGCCATTGTTGTTTTCCTATTACCCTGTTTCACTGTTCTGTACCAATTTCACTGCTGTGTTTTGATTGGATTTATTTTGTTTTGTTGGGTTTTACTATCTTTAAAAAAATTCTTTCTTTTCCTAGTAATAGGTCCAGCTTGTACTTCATAGACACATTAGTCTTTTAGAATATACTCGTTAGATTGAGTGCTGCTTTGTGTTTTAAAAGTTTTCCATAGCTTTGACTGAATATTCTTATCCTTTGATCATGTTTCTTAACCTCTTTTGGGGACAGGGATTTCTTAAAGTAATCAGTAGTGAAGGGTATAACCCTTTTCCTAGAGGGGAAAATGCATCAACACAAACATTTTTCGTATAGTTTTAATTAATCCTGTTTCTCTCTGCCCAGTATCTAGCAGCCCCAGGTTAGGAAGCACTGCTGTCCCAGAACTGTTAAATCACTTCTAGTATGTTAGTTTTAGCATCACATTATTATGCTACACTAATAATTTTCTTCACTTTAAGCTTTACTTAATCCTTTTATTTTCTTCTTGGTCATTATATAAAAGGAAAGCATAGTCAAAGTCTTATTTTGGGGGAAAAACAATCCCCCCACTTTTCCCCAGTACTGAGGACTGAATCCCGCAGCCTTTACACTGAGCTATATCCCCAGCTTTTTTAAATTTCGAGACAGGATCTCATCAAATTGGTGTGTTAGCTAGACTCAATCTTTTTAATCCTGCCTCAGCCTCCCAGAGTGCTAGCAGTATAAGTGTGTGCCACCACACTCAGCTCACCTAATTCTTTTAAAGTTTTGTTTTGTATGTATGTATATAGTTTTAATTTTGAGACAGAGTCTTGCTGAGTTGTCCAGGCTGGCCTTGAACTTGTGAAACACCTGCTTCAGCTTTCTGAGCAGCTGGAATAATAGGCATATTCTACCACATCTATCTGTACACAGTTTCTTTTTGTTGTTGTTGTGTTTTGGTACCAGGAATCGAACTCAGAACTGTGCTTGCCAGGCAGGTGCTGTGCCACTGAGCTATATACCTAGCACAATTTCTTTTAATTTTAAAATTGACCCCTGAAATTTTAGAAGAAATTTGACCTTCTATATGGTTTAGGTTTTATCTTATGTACATAAGAAAACAAAACTCAGTTTATCTTGGGTTCAAAATGAAGACAATGAAAGATAAGAGATGAGTTCTTATAGATAGATCTGTTGTTGAAGTAGTTTAGGAAAGATTTGTTTGCCATCAAAAAATGGGTTCTCATTTTAATGAAAGATTTTGAAACTTTTGAGGAGTTGTTAGGTTATGTGAGTTAAGAGCTCAGATTTACACCAGGCATGGTAACACATACCCATAATTCCAGCACTCTGGGAGGCTAAAGCAGAAGGATTGCAAGTTCAAGTCCATTCCGGATAACTTGGTGACTTCCATTCCGGGTAACTTGGTGACTTAGTGAGACCCTGTCTCTAAAAAGAAAAAAAAAATTATAAAAGGTCTGGGAATGTGGCTCTGTGCAAAGGCTCTGAGTTCAACCCCTAGTGCTGGGAGGGGGGAAATACTCAGATCAAGCAGATTAGGATCCAAATTCAGTTCAGTTGACCTTGGGCACTTTTCTTTCTTATAAAATAAGACCAATTTATTAAATAAGATAATTTCTTTTCTGTTTTTCTTTGTTTTTGTTTTGAGGCAGGGTCTTGTTAGATAGTTCAGGCTGCCTTGAATTCACTATGTAGCTGGCCTTGAACTGGTGAGGATCCTCCTGCCTGCCTCCTTCTCTTGAGTGCTGGGATTATAGGTATGTGCCACCACACCCAGTTTTGATAATTTCTAAGTGTTTGGTTTTATGGTGTGGTCAGTATAAAATACACATTGTTAATCTCTTACTGTATCATGATGTTGTTAATAACCAACAAGTTGAACAGCTATGCTTTTCATTTGCAGTGTCGATTTTTCCTGTCACAAATTTAGAATACTTTAGTAGATCTTGGTTATAAATATATATATATATATATATATATATATATTTTTTTTTTTTTTTTGGTACCAGGAATTGAACTCATGACCTCCTGCTTGCCAGGCAGGTCTTGTGCTGCTGATCTATATCCCCGGCCAAAAATATAAATCTTTTTTTTTTTTTTGCGGCACCGGGGATCGAACTCACGATCTTGTGCTCGCCAGGCAGGCGCTTAGGCCACTGAGCTAGATCCCCAGCCTGAAAAATATAAATCTTGAATTCTCTAGAATAATCTTCTCAAGTGTTAGTGGCTTCCTCAAGTTGTTTTGTATGTCCATATTCAATTGAGTGAAAAAAATTACTGAGAATGTAGCTCAGTGTGAAGACCCTGGGTTCGATCTCCAGTACCACTTGTAAAAGGTAGGGTTAACAATAAACTATTGGTCAGGGCACAGTGCTTGTCTGTAATCCCAGCACTCAAGAGGCAGAGGCAGGAGGATCAAGAGGATGGCCAAGAGTTCAAGGCCAGCCTTGGCTACACAGTGAGTTCAAGGTTAACTTGAACTACATAGCAAGACCCTCTCTTTATCCCTACTCCCAAAATAAATAAATAAATAAATAAATCACTTGAGTTCTCCAAAGACAAGAAGTAGCAAACCAACTTTTACACGCTTATTTTTCAGTATTAAGTTATTACAATAGAGCAATATGTTAAAAAGCTATTCATGAAACTGGTCTAATAATTGAAGTAAACAATGAGGAGCAGAGAAAGGGAATGGTTGCTATGTGTGGATTAAAAATGGAGCACTAACATGTTTCTGCTTTTGAATCCTGACACCCAGGTGATCTTGTGATATAGAGCTGCTGTGACCCTCGAAGCCAGCAGGGTCCTGAGAGGGGTGACAGGAGATTAAAAAAAATTAGACACATAATAAAAGGAAAACTAGGACTGGGTGGGACCTGACCTCTCAGGTGGAGAGGTAGTGACAACCCAGCACATTCTGTGTCTTTATGCATACACAGTAAAAAGGGGGTAAGTGTGTGCCTGGGTGAATAGTGCAAGGTCTCAGTGTTTTGCTGAGAATACTGAAAGTGAAAAATTCTCAGAGCTATCTGTGCTGCAGTTAACAGGAAGGGGCATCAAGGCCAAACACCTGCTGGTCTGGCTTTGCTCCAGTCCCAACAACTTATTCACACGGCTCACCTCTGGAGCTCCGAGTTCTCAGGGCTGGCTTTGCTCTATCCCCAAATGTGTGATCCATCTGCATCTCAGCCCCTCCCCACATAGAGCCATAGATGTTGTAAATACTTAGGGTAGATGACATTCCTTTTATATGATGTCATAAAGGAGAACTCTAATTTTAAGATGTTTGATGAATAGACATTTGTATAAATGTAACCACCATGCAAATGTCAGCTCCAAGAGAGTGTTCCCATTGTGGTTTGTAAAGTATTTGGAACTGTTAAAGAAAGGAAGAGGATGATGTATATGATGTTTTAATTAAATAAGTGATGAAAGGAAATGATTTAATACTAGCCTGAAGTGAAAGGCTTCAGAGTCACTAAAAAAATGGTTTTAAACCCTCCTGAAAAAGAAGTAAGGTGACATCCTATTTGAAGTCTTTCTTTTTTACATAGTGGTTATTGATATAACCAGGTAATAACAATGTCAGTGTTTATGGCAATGTCTTATTTGTATGTTTATGTGTGCCCAAATCTACACATACGAGTATGTGCTTTCCAAGGAGGCTTAGAATAATTTATTCAGATGGAAATCATAAATGTCAGTTAAGAGTAGATTCTAAACACAAGAGAAGCTAACTATTCATTTTGTTCGTCAGTAAATTGTCTATCAGTGACAGAAAAAACAAATAGATTCATCCATGATTTAAGCCTGTGCATTTGCTGTATGGAAAAGACAAATACTGCTTCATCACTTTACACTGATGAAACAGTAGGTGCTATGTGTATTATTGAGACATAAGGAAATTACTTTGCCCTATAATTTTTTAGCTAGTTCATTTATTTATTTTCTTTAATCAGGTAGAAAGCTTGGTAAATAACATTCCTCCTTTTCTCTCTTAGTATCGTCAGTGAAGCAGGAGCATCAATTTATAGTGTGAGCCCTGAAGCCAACAAAGAGATGCCAGGGCTCGATCCTAATCTGAGAAGTGCAGGTAAGAAGCTATCACAAAAGCATGTGATTATGGACTTGCATATGTGGCAAGTAGATATTTTACATAGCCAAGAAAATTTAAATGATATACCATATGCATAAGAATAGGTATGTTAATCAACTATAGAAATGATCCCTGAAAGTATAGCCTTAAGAATCAGTACATTAAAAAGAAAGCGTTCAATTGGAATAATAGTTGGAATTATGAAAAAGAAGAATACAGTCTTGTTTTTAAAGAATACTACATAATACTCTAGAGAACAGTGAAAAATTAACATGAAACTGCTTTAAGAAAATTAAATGCCCGCGTTCAAAAATAAGAAATAATAAAGCACTCTAAGGTCTTTATTATTATTATTATAAAACACTAGTTATTAGAACTTTTTGTTGGCAGCAAGTAATATGTTAACATAATAATACTCATAGTGCAAATACACTAAATAAATATACACAGGCTTTCAGTTTATTGCTAAATATTTGTCAAATGACTAGTCTCCTTTGGCTTTCTAATAGAGTTTGTCATTTGCTAGTGTGTTGCTTTTAAAATGCTTACTTTTATTTTAGTTGTACTTCATTGCTTGATGTCTGTGATGTGGAATAGTTAAAATGTATTTAAAGAAATACTTTGATATATCTAGAGGAAGCAGTTGATGTCATTGGAAAACTATTAGATCTGATCAAAATGTTTTTCTGGGCAATAGAGTTATATAGATCAGTTTGTTAACATTAAACTTCTTATTTCTTTAAATATTCATATGAAATTTCTTTGGATGTCCTTGAAATCTGTACCTGGAAGTATATTTTTGTAGAGTTTTGCATTAATCAAAACCTAAAAACTGTTTTTTTTCTTTTACGTCTGAAAAACCTTGTAGTTTCTCTTCAGTTGTTTGTTCCATGCCGCAATACCCCATCTAAAATTATCATTTTCTCAAACTCAAATCTCAATGTACAGTCTTGCTTCTTCTATGAAAATGTTCCCTGTCCCATTAGCTCAGCCTGGTCGCAGTGTGCCTACCTGGTATTCTTTGGTGCTTGCCTTACCATAACAATAGTGTGTAATAATAATGGTAGGAGTGGAAATAATAGTCCTGGCAGGAATTGCTAATTCTAATCTTTGTTAAGTGCTTGATATACATGAAACATTGTAGGAAATGCACTACCAGGATATTTTATTTTATTCTCACAATTGCCCTATGAGACTATTCTTTCACTTTACAGATGAGGAAACTATGCTTAGCATCCAGTAAGTGTATGTATGGTATTTTTGTGTCTAACATCTATAATAAAATGATAAGTTTCTTTATAAAAAATAAAATCCAGAACTTCCCAAGTTGGCACCGAAAGGGTAATTTTTAACATGGTATTGTGAAAAATACTTGGGCCTTTTGTTCTGGGACAGTGCTCCCCAGCTCTACTGCTAAAGTAACTGCTGTTTCTTCTTAACTATCAGACCATATAGGAACCTAACTGTCACAGAGGCATACATGAGACCAGATATTAACATTCTAATAAGATTGTGACAATGCAAGACAATGAAAAGGGGAATCATTCACTGTAAGGCTAATTCCTGTGATTTCCAAGCCTCACTAGCTGTGTCTTTGGTTTGTGATTCACTGCAGGTATGCTTGTCCTCTGTGTCTCAACTTGCTTCTGTATGGCAATGATGATGTTTACTCCATGTCAATCCAGAACATCTGCCTAGACACTTGGAGTCTTGAAAGTAGTGCTGAAGGCAAATATTCAAAGAAGCTTGGAGGCTCCACTCTTGCTTTCTTAGGGTTTACTCTCTTTTTAAGTCCTATTTCTTATTGGGTGCATTCCTCTTTCCTAGTGATCAATGCATGAGAAACTTTATTCTTGAGCTACCTATAGGTCTGGATTTTATCTTTAAACTCACCTATAATTGGTGTGGTTTGTTCTTCAAAAAGTCAAGTGCTGAGAGCTTAGTGTCCCTACTGTCGCAGTATTGACAGGTGGTGGGATCTTTAAGAGGTAAAGACCTAGTGCAGGATAATTAGGTTATGAGGGCATTGGTCTTGGAAAATACTCATTCTGGTCTTGTGGAGTAAGTTAGTTCTCAAGAAAGGCTGCCCCCTTGTACTTTATCATTTTTATATATGGTAGGTTCCCATTCAGTCATAAAAGCAACATCCCTCTTTTCATTATTCTATCTAATGTGGTGAACCTTTTAGAACTTTTGGTGATACAAACATCCCGCTGTGACTTGCGTGCCATAGGTCCACCACCAGTCTATCTAGTCTGCTGCAATGCAAGACTCAATTTCTATGGCACTTGATTTAAGCAATTTTTTAAAATGGTGTTTTTGAAACTGGGTTTCACTATGCTGTTCAGGCTTGCCTTGCCTTGAACTCACTTTGTAGTCCAGGCTGGCCCCAAACTCACAGCAATTCTCCTGCCTCAACCTCCCAAGCGCTGGGATTACAGGCGTGTGCCACCATGCTCAGTTAAGCATCTTTTTAATTATGCTCATGTATTTTTTTCCAAGTTTAGACTCACTTATAAATACTTTTAAAACTCTGTATAATGTGGAGTGAAATTCTGTTAAATCTGTACTTTATCTCGATTCTATAAATTTTATTTTTATTGCTCATGGTTTTATGGATAAAATTATGTATCAATCAGTGTTCACAGCAGAAACATTTAATGAAAGATATACAAATATATAAGAACTTACAAGATGGGCTTACAATGGCCACCCACAGAGTTAGATGTGAAAGAGTGCAAAAGGTCTGTCTGTGCACTGGAGATCTGGAAGGATCCAGGTGCAGGCCTGGAGCTCACTATGATGTCCCATGTGAGTCCTTACCAGGAGGCTGAAGGGTTTTCAGTGGAAGACTGAAAGGTCTACACCAGAGGGCTGAAGGATTGAATTCTGCAGTAGAAGTCAGAAAATCATGTCTAAGGAGGAGGTAAAGACTGGAGCTCCTGAGAAACAGAAGCAAGCTTTCCTTCTTCATTTCCCTTGTATAGTACTCTGACCACAGTCTTCTCTAGGGTGGGTCCTCCACAACCAAACCATGCAGAGCCAATTTAGTTGGACATTTCTTACTGAAGTTGACACAATCAGTTAACTATCACAAATTATATAATAAGTAATTTATGTACATATGATTAGCAGGTTCTCCATGATACTTTTAAAAAATTTTAAATTTTAACTTGTTCCTCTTATAATTACAGTTACCATTTGACTAACATCTCCTTATTTCTTTCATTCTCCATTTCATCTTACTGATTATTGATTGCATATGAATACTGGCTTTTGTCTGTGTGTCTTGAAATTCAGCCACCTCATTGAAATCTGATTAGTTCTGGCAATTTTTCAGTTGACTTGCTGTTTGAGTAGTTTAGGGAGACAATCATTATATGCAAATAATAATAATCTAGTGTTCATCATTTCAATATACGTATCTCTTTTTTGTCAAAGTGCATTGACTAGAATTTTTCAAACAGTGGTAAATGGTAACAGTGATACAGTAAAATATTGATGTCATATGCAGACAAAATAATATTTGGCATGCACTTGAATATACTGAATTTTAAAAAATAAAATAGCTTCATTGACATATACACATAGCATAAGATTTATCCTTCTGAAGTGTACAATTCAATGTTTTTAGTATAGTCAAAGTTGTACAATTATCACAATCCAGTTTTTGGACATCTTCATTAACCCAAAAAGAAACTTATATCCACTAGCAGTCACTTCTGTTCCTTCTCCCATCTATGACCCCAACAACCCTGGATGCTCTTCTGTAACTTTATGGATTCATCTGCTCTGGACATATCATATAAATGTAACAGTCCTTTCTGGCTAGTTTCTTTCACTTAGCATAATGTTCTTGGGTTCATCTATGTGGTAGCAGGTACCAGCACTTTATTCCTTTTTGTTAGCAAATAATACACTATTATATGGGTGTACCACATTTTGTTTATTTATTCATCAGCCGATGGATATTTATCTTTATTTTTTTTTGTCTATTATGAATAATGCTGCTATGTATATTCATGTATCAGCTCTTACATAAACTTACGTTTCATTTCTCTTGAGTATATACCTAGGAGTAAATTTTGGGAGCATATAGTAAAACTATGGTTAATATTTTCCAGATGTCCTTTTGACTTCTATACTATTATCTCCTCATCTTCATTCTTTGACTCTTTCACTGCTCCTTCCTTTTCTTCTCTGTATCAAATGGTAGATGTTCCTCAAATTTAGGACCATAACATTCTTGTCTTGTAATTCTTTTGATCAGTTATTTAATAAGCTCTTTCTGAACTGCCTCTCAGTCAGTAATCTGTTGTCTGCCTGACCATTCTCAACCAGAACTCTGAATTATTACTGTGTGCTAAATAACTCTTTCTTGGTGATCCTACCTGCAGGAAATCAGCATCATCTTCTTTCTGAAACTTGGACACACAACTGTTGAGCTCTATTTGAAATAATGTTCGTTCTCTGCCTGCTTCCTTTCTCCTATATGCTTGGGTTTTTATACTGCATAGCATGTACTGCATCTGAGAGGGAAATATCAGTTCTGGAAACACTGGGATAGCTGTCAGAACTGTGTAATGTGGATGCAGAATCTTTGGACTTACTGTAGAATTAAGTCCACAGAATCTTTGGACTTACTGTAGAATTAATATGTCACCTGGAAGCCATAATTTTTTTACATTGTCCTGCTACATTTAGTCATATTAAATAGAAAAGGAGTCACAGAGATTAGAAGAGAACCAGTTAGAAAATAGTTTAAAAAAAAACCTTTTGTATAGTTTAGAAATTTTTAATATGACAATCTGCTTGTATTTACCAAGTTATACAACTGTTCTAGCCAGTTTTTGTGTTTAGATTTTCATAACATGGGTTTCCCAATAAGCATAGTTTTGTGGGATTTACCCATTATTGATGTCCTTTTATTGGATTTTTGATACCGCTTTCCTATACATTAAATAATCTGATGCCTATATTTTTGGCTTACTGTTGTGGTTTTTTTAAAGTTTTAAAAGTATTTTCACAATGTATATATGTGTGTGTATGAACATCATTCTTACCATAGCATACATTTAAAGGGTGGAACATAACAAATATTTGCTTTAGGAAATTCAAGCATATCTCTGGTAGCACTGTATTTTCAGTCTATAGTTATAAGTCTGGTTATTAGAGGAAAGTATTTCTACTGTAGGCTGTAATATTTGCACTATGATTTTTGATAGGAAAGTATATATGGACATTTTGGAATTCCTAGCTATTTTATGGGAGAAAAAGGCAGATTGATTGTATGACACTAGCTTAATGTTTTAGGATTTTGCAAGCTGCCATTGTTACTGTATGTTAGAGCTGGTAATAAGGGATATTAAAAAAAATTTGAGTAACCATGCAGTGAACTGTTTACAATAGATCTTATCTTTGATGAGAGAGATAGTACAAATCAGCAACTGGAGAATTGGATAGTTGCTTGTATAGAAGTGACTTCTGCTGCCAGACCTTAAACAGTTTAATATGAAAACAAATTTGAGATTTGTTTTGATGGTCTTAATGTTTTCACTTATTAATTTGCAGTCCATCCACCTTATGTGAGTAGGTGACACTGATTAGCTTTCATGCATTTAGGAAGTAGAAGTTGTTTGTATGTCAGGACTCATGGTAACTATGCTACTTGGGACTGGATAGGGTAGGTGGCTTTAGGAGTATCTGTAAGATTCATAATCAGTATCTATTCACTAGCTAAATCTACTTTATAAACTAAATTATATATGAGGTTTTATTAATATTTGCTAAAATAAATTGAAGACAGTAAATAATGATTAATTGCAAATCATGATACAGATAAAGTTATGTTTGGAGTTGATTTTCAAGTTTCTTGAACATGCATTGTAATGGTCAAAAAGGGTACGATTAGACCTGTGCGTGAGAGAGACAGGCAGATGGGACTCTTAGCACTTCCCAGTGTACCCTTGCAGTCATGTTCAAAGTCATACAGATGCATTCACTAGCCAACAGGCTCAGTCTCTGTTTGCATTAAAATAGGATTCCAGTTTGGTATGGTGGCTCAGGCCTATAATTCCAGCACTTGGGAAGGCTAAGGCAGGAGGATTCCAAGTTCAAATTCAACCTGGGCAACTTAATGACTTAGCAAAACTCAATGTCAAAATAAAACATAAAAAAGGGCTGGGGATGTAGCTCAGTTCAAAGGGCCTGAGTTCAGTCTCCAGCCCACCCCCAAGGAAAAAACCAGTATGATTCTGTCACTTATTCATTGTAATAAGAATTTTGCTAATCAGTGTATTTGACATATAAGTCATATTTATATTAGTGTAGAGTTCTTAAAAAGTAAGAAAATAAAAAGCAAAACCCTACTTTCTCTTTAAACATGAGATATGTTTTACTTAAAGAGTGAATTGTTAATTGTATAACTATGGAAACTAAGTGTTTTATTTGTTTTTCCAAATCTATAATCCTTCCAATCTGTTTGCTCAAAACTGACCTAGTAGTTCTTTTGGCATATAATTAGTCCTGAAATTTTGCATTCTATTTTTGAATGGAAAAGGAGAACTTCGAATCTTACATTGTTGGTCTTTGGCAGGGAAGAGAAGGGACAGGATTAAGTACTTACATTATGAATAACGAACATAAGTAATTATCTGAGTACTGCTTTTCACATTAAGTCATACTTGTTGTCTGATTCTGTTTTTTCAGTTTCCATAGCAAGGCGTGTACAAGATCCATTAGCTGAGCTCGTGAAAATTGAGCCAAAACACATTGGAGTTGGAATGTATCAGGTAAAGCAATGTGAATCACTTAGTTTCTGAAATCCATCAATACCAAGAGCAGTATTGAAACCTGGCATAATAATTATTAGTGGGAGTACACTTCCATTTTCAAAGTTTGTACAATTTGTGCTAAGGTAAGTGGGAGTTTTGTCAGGCAAAGAGAGTATCCTTTTTTCCTCCCTTTTTTCTGTGTTAATGATTTTGAGCAAGTCTCAGAATTCACTAGTCAGATTTCAAGATTATTAAAACATTAGATCAAACTAGGAACTCAGTTTGAACAGCCTCTTTTTTTTAACAGTATTAAAAAATGGAGAGAATATGAAAGAGAACCACGTTCACTTTTTATATAAACCAATGTGAACTGTTGTTCATTATTGGTCTTTGAAGATGCAGTCTTTGACACCCGCTGTGCCTTAATTTTCCCCATTTTCCATTTCTATTTGATTATTGTAATTAATTTTTCGTTATTATCTAGTCTAAAACTTTCCAGTGGTTGTTACTGTGTAGTAGTAATACTTGTTTTTGTTACTGTACTTGCAAGTTTTTAAACTTGTATGTGTTCTTTGAGTAATTAAGGACAGCTCTAAATCTAGACAAACTGGATCTGTGGTGATAGCAAAATGTTATTTGGTTCTTCAGTTGTCTCCAGAAAGCTTGGGTCATTGTCATGAGGGAGAATTTTAATTATATTAATTTAATATGAGGTTGTGGAACATTTTAGCAAGATAGTGGAATAATGAAAAGAAAGATGTTAAATTTATAGAATGTAGACAGTCTAATAAGCCGTTTCCATCAAAGAGGTCTGTAAGTAAAGAGCCACAACCTAATCTCCAGGTTTGAATTCAGTGATAATGTTTAATATAAACCTTTGGAATTTATTACAACAGCAAGAAGAAATCATAGAAGAGTTTTAAACAAGGGAGTCACATAATCTGATTTGTTTTTAAACATTGGCTTTAGCCACTCTAAGGAGAATGAATTTGAGGGGAAGAGGAGAACCAGTAGGGCAAGTTAGGCTTTTAAACTAACTCAGGTAAGAGATGATGATAGTTGGACAAAGTTAATGCCAGTAAAGATAGAAAGAAGTTTGTTTTGTAGAGACTATTTCATGGTGAGGGAAAAGAAATTGTCAATAGTTTGATCCAAGGTTTCTGATATGTATTTGAAGCCTCAATAGAAGAAATTTTGAAGGTAGGATTAGAAATTCAGTTTTGGACATGCTAGCTTGAGATCCCTGTAAGAAGTTCAAGAAAAGATGTCAAATAGGAGTTGGATCTCCAAGTCTGAGATTAAGAGAGACAGCAGTATTAAATAGGAGCACATACTATTTAGCAAATAATAAAACTGAGAAAGTGTTCAAGATGGTAGTTTGAATCGCGATATTCTTAAATTGTACACAAACACCACTGCCAGTGTATCCACAACTCTAAATTCCATGAGATGACAGAAAAAGTGTGCATGTGTACCCATGTGAATGAATTTTTATATGAATAAATTGATCATAGCTGGGACAAGAAAAGGTTCCATCAGTATGTGGAAATCACAAGAATTCCTGAAAGATAGTAGGCAGGGAGAATCACACAAAGAAAAACTTCAGGGGGTTATAGCTTAAAAGATCAGTTCATTAGCTAATATATAAAGCCATATGATGAATTGGGGAAATTATTTGTCACAGGTTTGTATGTATATTACGATAACTGCATAAACTATTAAGATTTTTTCTTATTGAATCATGCACATTTGTATGTTGGTTTATATAAACCATTTATATAAAATAAAGAGCCTTTATATACTATATACCATGAAATAAAGTTCTGTCTTCATCAAAGAAACCCAAATTAAACAAGGTAGTATTATTTTGACCTAACCATTGAGTAAACTTTTAATAAAAGATAAAAGCTTATGCAGTGAAAAAAGTATTCCTATAGAGATGATAATATAAATTGGTATTTCTAGTAAATAGAATACCTGTCAAGGTATAATTTTTAAAAATACACCCCTTTTACCTGGAAATTCTTCCTTTAGTTAGTTCTAAGGTAGTGATAAAAATGACTGGGGGCTGGGGACATAGCTCAGCAGCCCAGTGTCTGCCTCGGCAAGCGCGAGGTCGAGTTCAATTCCCGGTACCAAAAAGAAAAAAAATAGAATGGCTGGTGTTTGCAGTATATACAAGTAGCAAAATATTGGATGCAACTCTAATAGGATAATAGTTAAAAGAATTATGGAATGTCTATCTGTTGAAATACACAACCATTAAAAATTCAAGGTTTCAAGTAAGATTTAATAATGAGAAATTGCTCTTGACATTATGTATGTAAATTTTAACTTTTTATAGAATAAAGCTAATATGTGTTTTAAGAACATGGATGTGCATTTACATTGAAAAAATAAATACTCAGGCTACAGATCATTTAATTTGAACTTTGATACAATGAATTTCCAATAGAACTATAGTGGGGTTGACTCTTTTTAGTTGGGACCTCTACATACTTTCAGTATAAATTTAAGAGTTATATTCATTCTGATTTGAGTAATGGACAAACATTGTTAGTTTAAAAGATGAAAGCTATTCAGAAAAAGTATGTTAATAGATGAAATAATAGAAAATATAATAATATTTCATTAGAAACTGAAATTCGTTTGTCTTACTAATAGCTAAAACGCTAAAGGCAGCACATTAGTCCTTGTCTTAGAAAATCAGGAGAGCTGATTTTAAAAACACATGCCTGTCATTATTTCTGGAGAGAGAGGCAGCTAGTGTGGTTGAATGACAGCATATCCCTAACTGACCCCTAAAGACTTCGCTGGAAAGTGGCTTGGTGTTCCTCCCAAGAAAACAGTCCCGGGTGAGAGCAAGATCACCCGGGTTGGCTGTGCTGAGTTCTGTGGGACATGGGGAATGGTGGTTTAGCTTGGTCTTGTCATACCCTGAAAGCACAATTTAAATCAGTTGGATTTATTTGCTATTTATTTCATCCTTGGACTGTGTTCTAGATACTTTCATGCTCATTAACACCTCCATTTGGTAATGAGCATGTGCAGTCAAGTAGGAAAGGTTCAGAACAGCCCTCTTTCCTCCTTTGGTGCCTGTCTGTTAGATCATTTGATGATGTTAGAAAATGAAATAGTTTTCCAAAATAAGTTTTTGGCACTCTTAGTGATTTCTGTATCCAGGCCATCTTTATTCTTCATTGTGGATAATGAAGAGACACTGTAAAAGGAAAATCATCTTGCCAGTTGAAATTTTTAATGGTGGAGCCACAGAGGTAGGAATTTGCTATTACATTTCACTGTCCCCTCTGTGGGATCATTTGGTTAAAGACAAACAAAAACAAATAACACTTTGGTGACAACATTACTTTGTTAAAAACTTTTTGTACCAGGAATCTAACTCAGGACTTTGTGCTTGCCAGGCAGGCGCTTATGCCACTGAGCTATATCCCCAGCCCCTGTTAAAATCTTTTATGGTTAACATGTAGGGATTATTAAATGTAATTTTAGTCTAGGTCTGGAAAAGGTAAGTTTTTTTATCTGTCTGTATTGTTTGGTCAAAACTTTTAAAATATTTAAATCCCCAAATTATTTGTTATAATAGAGTAGAATGTAGAAAAGTCTGCCACATAGACAGTCATTTAGGTGACTTTGGTTAGATTTTTTGTCCCTTAGAAGTAGTATTTTGCAACAGAAAAAATACAAAGGTGAAACCAAGGAAACTATTCTAAAATTGAATCATTGATGAGAAACTATATCAATGATGAATACATATATCCGAAGAGTATAAAAATAAGCACAGGATTTAAGAAAGTGATTACTTTGGATAGGACACAGAGTGAAAAAAGAATGGAATCTAGAAGAGGTATTCCAGAAATGTCAGTTGTTGTGTAATCATTTATTAAGCAGGGTGATAGATACCTTGTATTTTTTATATTATTTTATACACTGTCTTTTTGTTAGATGTTTTATAATTTTAAGAAAAATACAGGAAAGTTTTGTCAGATAGTAAAGGTGGTTTAACTTAGGAACTTTGGATTTCAGTTGATTTTAATTTCTTTCATATACATTTGTGTGTGAGCTCACAACGTGGGTTTATTTATATATCAGAAAAGTTAGTTCATTTTTATTAGTGAAAGTGAAAAATATATTTAATATTATAGTTAACATTTGTCTTCTTTAATCTTTCACCAAATTAAATATTCTTTAGTGCCAAGTTTTGATAGTATCTTTAGAAATTTACTATTTGATTGATTGATTGATTGATTGGGGAGGTATTGGGGATTAAACTCATGACCTCATGCTTGCCAGGCAGGCACTTATCCTGTTGAGCTAAATTCCTGACCCAGAAACTTACCATTTTAGAAATACAGGTTTTTCTTCTTAGGTTTTATGATTGTATTAGCTACTTTGTCACTGGGATAAAATGCTTGACACTCATAATTTAAAGGAGATAGTTAATTTGGCTCATATTTTAAGGGGATTCAGTCCATGGTAAGATGGCTTCAAGGCAGAGGTGTCATGGTGGAAGGGTGTGGCAGAGGTAAGCTGTTCACCACATGGCAGCCAGGAAGTAGAGAACAAAAGGAGAAACCAGAGACAAGCATATGCCCTTCCAGGTCATGGCCCTGGTGACCCAATTCTCTAGTTAGGCCTACTTTTCAACAGCACATTCAGCTATGAATTCATGGAATGGCTTAATCCACTGATGAATATGATCCAGTTACTTTCCCAAACCCCCATCTTTGAACACATGAGACTTTGGGGGGATATTTTATGTAAACCATAACAGTGACTGAATATCATCTGTTTTGTTCCCATTGGTAATTTTAGATGTGACTTGTGACAAACCTGTTAAATTTCTAACAGCAGAGTTGGGTAGAGCAGATGTCTAAGGAATCATAGTCGTGTGTTATAACAATGGTACTGTCCTTTAGCATTCATCTTGTACTGTTATCTTTTCATCAGTGACTTCCTTAACTCCTAAATTATCTAAATTAGAAACCTTACGATTAAGTAGGGTGCTTTTAAAAATACCTAGCTTAGCCTTCATCCCCAGAGGGATTAGTTTAATTGGTCTGGTAGAGTGGGTCTCACATGCCAACAACCTTTTTAAAGTTCTGTAGGTGATCCTATTATACAGCCAAGTTTCTCAAATTGTGGTCCTCAGATCAGAAGCATCAATATCATCTAAGAATTTGTTGATGATACAAATATTTGCATCCTTTTCTCAGACCTATAGGATGAGAAATTTGGGAGTAGGACTCTAATCTGTTGGTTTACGTTTGAGAACAGCTGGCTTCTAATGTTTGTCAAAGTTCAATACGCATGTACACCCCTTGGAGATCTTGCAGAAGTAATTAAACTGTAAACTGAGGAAACTGAGTCAGTGTACCTGGGTGGGTAATAAGAGTGTTTCTCTGTGCCTCCAGGTTATGACAATGCTGCTGATCTGTTTGAATAGCAGAGAAAGCCTCTTGTGCCTGCCTAGGCCTAATGAATTAGAACTTGGTTTTAATGGGATTTCAAGGTATTTTGAATGTACAGCACAGTATTATGTAATGTGGGAGAAAATCAGGATATACTAATATTAAAGGGTAAGGGTTTGAAGAAGGAGAAATCAGTTTCCTCTAAGGAAATATTTGTTTTCTTTCAGTTGTAAAATACTGCAAAGAAAAATTTTGGATAAGAACTGAAAATGTATCTTTCCTATTTCACTAAAAATAGGGGGAGGAAACATGAGCTAAGACAAATAATATCAACAAGTATGAAAAGAAGATATGGGAACTCAGGGAGGAGGGGAGAGAATAGGTAGGGAATTTAAAAACTAATACAAGCTATAATATGTACATGTAACTACTCCCCAAGATGATTGTAAACTGCATGAATTGCAAGCATGGCATGTACTAATAAAATAAAAAATGGGAAGGAAAAATGGAGAAAGGTTGACTGATGGAAGCTAAATTACAGTTAGAAGTAAGATTTATTGTTCAGTAGGATGAGTGTGGGTAAGAATTATGTTCTGCATATTTCAAGAAATTGGAAGAAAGGATTTTGAATGTTTGCATCATAAAGAAATATTTGAGGAGACAAGTATGTTTAACTTGATTTAAACATTACAAATTTATACATGTATTGAAAGATCACATGGCATCCCATAATTATGGCAGTTTTGTTTTCACATACTGACAAATAAGTACATTTTAAAAATACAAAGTTAATTAAAAAATTAAGTCAATAGTGACCATAACAAGAATAAGATCACTGGAGTAGTGTAAGGGGGAATCAGACAAAAATAAATTGAGGATTGAATGAAAAGTGAGCCTTCAAGATATAAATTTGGTCATATTTAAATGTCAATAGAGGGAGGGAGGAGTTGAATGTGCTGGAGGTAGAGGAAGCTGGGTGCCTGTGGAGATGGCTTGGAGGCCTGGAGAAATAACCTAAGGAGGTATGAACAAGGAGAGTTCAGAAGAGAGATGCTCCTGTAGTGTGGCATAGTGTGGTGGTGAAGAGGTACAAGATAGCAGGATATGAAGGCTCATCTCCTACCTGTTAGTTTTTACTTTTTATGTGAGGTAGAAACCTGCTGTTTCATACATAGCCAAAAAGAGAACAGTTAGTGTTTAAATTTCTAAAACCACAGTAGTCATTTGTTTGCCATCTCATTTGATACTAGGTAAATCCTTGTAAGAGGGTCGTTGCTTCCTCTGTATACAGGTCTCCCAGGACCTGGCACATGGAGGATATTCAGCAAGTATTTGCTAAATGAGTGAATGGTAGACTATTATTATAGTTCATAGTTATTGTATTTCTAACTATTATGAACATACCCTAATTTTTTGTAGCTTTTTCATTTAAAATTTTTCTTAGATCAATTTGGACTATTAGGTACTAGTATTTTTTTTTTTAATGAAACTCCTCTAAGGAAATCTTCGTTTTCTTTCAGTTGTATATTTTGATCCTTAAGAGCTTTAAGTCCTTGATTTTCAAGGTGAGAATTTGTTCAGTTCTCTGGCTGGATAGGAACCATATTCTACTGCAATCTGGATCATTTTTTCATTTTCCATCAGAAGTTTGACTGCCACAATTGTGTGTGTGTGTGCCCATGTACAAGTGTGTGTACGTATAGCGTCAACCATAACATTTTCTTTTTTATGCAGCGTATTGGTACTCAATTGAACAGTTCCAAGAAATGCTTAAAGATGATGTTAAAATTAGTTTACTATTTCATAAAAAACTTTTTTTCTCATTTTAGTCTGTTGTATTGGCATTTTTTTTTTGAAAAAAATACAACCAAACAAAATAAAACAGAGTAGATTCAATCACAACAAAACAATGAACATGGTACATGACTTCTAAACAGGGTCAAAAGCAATCAATAATGGCTACCATAATGCCTCTTGTTACCTGCAATATACCTGCCCATTCCATCAGGGATAAGTAAAATCAAACAAAATACAACAAAATAAAACAGTAAAAAGCAAAAGCAAAAACAAAACAAAACAAAGCAAAACAATGAAAGCAATACAGAGCTTCAAGATAAAGTAAAACAGCAATGGCTACCATAATGTTTGTTTTGTTCAGAATAGTTGCCTGCACCTTCAGACATAATACAAACAACACAGAATAGAGTAAAATCAATCAAAACAAAACAATGAAAGCAATACAGGGTTTCTAAACAAGATAATTGGACATCCTTGTTGGCTACAATTATATATTTTATTATCTTTAAAATAGCTGTCCATGCCATCAAGTATAATAAAATCAAACATCAGAATAAAACAAAACTAATCAGAACAATGAAGACAATATGAGTTTCAAATGTGATAATAGATTAGCAGTGGCCACATCCTTCCTTTTTTAGATAATTCCTCCCCTTTGCCTTTCCCAATATGTATTGTGCATTTTGGATCCTACTAACTCCTTTAGTTTGTTATACTATGGAGACAACACCAAATTCACCCATGTGACTTTGAATCATTTCATCCATGAGCATTGTCTTAGTTACTTTTTTCTCGTTGTTGAGACAGAATACCCGACGCCCAAAGTGAAGGAAGGACAGGTTTATTTAGCTTACAGTTTTGGGGGTTTCAGTCCATACTCAGCTAGTTCCAAGGCAAGGTGGTGTGGCTGAGGGGCAGCTGTTCATGGCGGCTGCAAGCAGCAAGCGCCAACTGCGCCAAAGAGGGAGAACCCGCCCCCATTCCGACCTTACATTGTATGTCGGCTCCACCCTTGGGCGAGTGCACAACTCACACTGTCAGTCCCAGCACTAGACAACGAGTCAATCACAAACGCTAGATTCAGCCACTTCCATGACTCCATGAGGCTTGTGGGGAGGCCATCTATGTATAAATCATAACAAGCATGATCACCAGTTGCCTCTATCCACCTACAAGAGCCTTGAGATTATCTTCCTTTATAGCTGAGTAGGTTTCTACCACATAAAATGCCATGTCTTTCTTATCCATTCTGCAATTAATGGGCAGGCTAACCCTACTTTTTTTTCAGGCTCCCTGTCACATAGGGCATTGTTCTCTCTCCTTTGACTTTCAGCCTATGAATTTTCTTTCTAGTTAAATGTGTTTCTTGTATAGAGCATATTGATGGATCCTGTCTCCTGATCCCCTATGCCTGTGTTTCTTTCTGTTGGTGCCTTGAGACCCTCTTGCTGGCATATATTTTTTTAAAGCCTTAAAATTACCTGAAAATACTGTCTTTTTTTATACATTTTTTTGTCTGCAACACTGATCCAGTCTACAATTTTGCATCTTTTTTTTCCCCAGAATGGATTTTTTCGGGGAGGTACTGGGGATTGAACTCAGGACCTTGTGCTTGCTAGGCATGTGCTGTACCATTGAGCTATGTCCCTGCCCCCCCCCCCCAATTTCAAACCTTGGATTTAGTTTATCTGGCCTTGTGAAAAAAATCTATACTACATTCTTAAGATGTGATTTTTCTCAAAGCTGAGGTAGTGCCAAAAATAAGTAATGCTATATTCTTACCATTCTTTGTGATACACTGCTTTATATAGTCCAGTGTATGGAGGTGATACTGACAGCTCTTTACTAATCGTGCTTTAAGAAACCTATTACAATATTTCTTTACTAAATCTGCCATTTAACCTGTGTTTTAAAAATATGGAATGACTTTTCAGAAGATGTCTTAGAACATTGTTTTCTTATAGTGAACTTTAGTTAAAATTGGGAAGGAGTTGAAAAAGTAGGGTACATAAGAACTCTTTCTCTAGTGAGCTGGCAAGTAAAGAACTTACTGAGATAGGGGAGAGCTTCTTGCACATCTTATCTGCTTTCTGTTCTCCTTTGTCTTGGGTCTTTCTGTGGGAGCATCTGTACTAAAAATGAGAATTAGGGGGCAGAGAGCATTCAAATAGTCATGTAGTTGAAGTGAGAATGACTGAGTAAGGTGAGGGAGGATCGCTATTGAAAGAACTAAAGTTCTTTAACACACATTTCTTCATTCATTTTTCCTCTCTATAATGCATATGCTATTCTCTTTGTAAATAATTCTTACCAGGGTAGATCAGAGGGAGCACTAATGGAAGAATGCTTTTTGATTGTGACTAAATCAGCAAATCAGTATTTCTAAGGACCAATAGCTAATAGAGTAATATACTATATCTTTATCAAAGAAAAGTCTTGGTTGTATTGAGATTGATTGGAGTAGCATTTTTTTCTTTAAAGTGAAATTGTCTGCTAAAGTGTAAGTTTATGAATGTTCTTAATAATCTTTCTTTGGTTCAGAGCCCTAAGGAAGTTTTCAGTGTAATGCTTAGATCTGATACTCACAGTGTGTAGGTAGGTAGTCCATAGATTAGAAATAGTATTATAAAATTACTCTAAAAATGTTTATCTGTATTGATATAGATTTTTAGATTGTTTTGCTGAATATTTGGATATAACTTTTCTGTAGAAAATTGGCACACTATGAGAGAATCTTGAATGGAATTTTTAATTTTACTCAGGGCAAAAAATTGAGTAATACACAGTTTATATTACAAAAAATTTGAAAACCTATGTACTATAAGATTATGCTAGGTAAGTATAGCAATTCATAAAAAAATGAAATATATTAGGAAAGCCACTTCTGAGCATTTAAAAACTTAGGTATTTTGAACGTCTGTTACCTGATGTTGTTCAGGAATGTTGGTATACTCATTCCTTTGTGTATGTATGTGTACACGGGGTTAACCATGGTCTTTAAGACAGATAAATTTAATTACATGTAAGATGAAATTACATTTTACATTCAAGGGGAGGCACCATCATTGTCATAGTGACTACATGTACAGAAGGCATGATCTTGCAGTGAGTACTGGAAAGTGTAGAGTTTAGGTGAACAATGAGCCTTGCCTCTGCGAAGTGACTATAATATGATGCAGAGACAGGAAGACTGGCCTCCTTGAATTACGGCGTGAGTTCACTCATGGCACATTAGTTTCCCCAAATCCATCTTGCCCTGTGGATTGCAGTGTCATTTGTTCTGGTAGTCATAGAAAGGATTCCCAGGGGTGAAAGTCAGGGTTGAGGACAAATTAAAATTATAAGAGTTATTTCCCTCACTTCAGCTCTTAGCAATTAAACATCAGTACCACATAAGGAAACTTCATTTGCCTGATTTCTATAGAATGAAATTGCTTCTCAGTTCGCATAAAGAAATACATGTGTTGCCAGGGTTTCAGCTCAGCGACATAAGCGCCTGCTTGGCAAGTGCAAGATCGTGAGTTTGATTCCTGGTACTAAAAAAAAAAAAAAAAAAAAAGAAAGAGAAAGAAAGAAATATATGTGTTGCTTGTCATTTTGAACAGCCACCTTTAGAAAATATCTTTGTTTTGGGATGAGACTAGGCCAGTTGGCTGCCTTCTTAGGGTACTGTTAACTATAGTGATATATTTTATTTAACAATCCAGATCAAGTACTTAAGCTGTTTGTTAGCAATATTATTAAGAACTGTGTTCTTTTCAGATGTATAATTGAAAGTGAGAATTTGCTCCTAGTTTGTTCAAGGCTTTTGTTTCATTATTTGTTTTGAATAAATGGGGCCAGAAGGTATGAGTACAGTTAGGTTTTGTTGGAGGGGGGCTTGCAAAGACTTTTGAGGCATGATGTGCAAGTGAGTGTTTTCAAATCTCAGAGGTGTGATTATGTCATAACAGCCCTAACCTCTGGGCTTGCTTTATTACTTTTATTAAAACAAATCTGTACGGGGGTGCTGTGTATATTTTAGTGATGAAGGAAATGAGGTGGTTAATTTATTATGTGAACAGCACTTTCAACTAACCGCAGTGTGATTCACTGAGAGTGCAATGGAAAAGCCTAACTCTGTAGACATGACTGCGTCTTGATTTGTGAACCTTAACTTTCAACACCAGAGTATGAAGTTTATCTATAAAATGACTCCCTTTTTTCCCCCCCTATAATGTTTTTGTCTAACTTTAAACTCAGAATTTTTCCTCCATTTTTGTTGAACATTTACCAAATGTGAATGATATAACCAGTCTTTGCTAATTAGCTAAGGGGGACAAGATAGTGAGAACTCATAAGTTGTGGCATTAGGGAAGTGGGTAGAAGCTTTCTGGTTTCCAAGTCCCCACAGTTAGTTCAGAAGTGAACTCCACAGTATAAATCTGTGTTCTCAGCCCTCAACAAATGAGGAGAACTGGCCAGAGTCAGAGAGGAGTTAAGGAAAAATG
Organism: Cuniculus paca; assembly: GCA_004365215.1. NCBI lineage: Eukaryota > Metazoa > Chordata > Mammalia > Rodentia > Cuniculidae > Cuniculus > Cuniculus paca. The sequence continues at coordinate 85,031 of RJWT010000066.1, forward strand.
AGTCACCTGTTGGTCTCCCCTTTTGTACTCTGCATTTATAAAAAAACACTGTGGTAGAAAAGAAAATTCATTTTCTTGCGAGAACCTTTGAAATACATTTACTTAGCAGTGAGGGGTCTGTTGTGGGAGGAGTGAGGATGTCACAGCATACAGAGGTACATGTGCTCAAGAGGATCTGCACGTCTAATAGGCTCCTAATGTACATAAAGCACTTATTGTATACTCATAAACAATCATCGAACAACCAAGTAAAAAGTTGTTTTCCTTGGAGTTGAGCCATATCCAGCATTATCTGGTGATGTGAACCTACCTAAAAGGAGAATGAAAATAGGTCATCTTCCCAGCAATGACTTTGAAAGACCCCTTCAGTTTCCAGATGTGCCCAGGACCAACCATTTACAGGTAGAAAGACTTGGACATCAGTAAGGCATTTAATTGGCAATGATTAATTAAGACATTTTATAGCTGGAATATTGCAAGACTATTAAAGTAAAGGTAAGAATCAGCTTTGTATTTTATCTCTGCTTCTTTGGGGTAGTATACCAATGTTTTTATTTAAACCCTAAATTTACTCTAAAAATTATATGATATTCCATCATATATTTCCCTGGGATAATTGATAAAGGGGAAGCATCATTTTTGTAGGATAAAAGAGTATAGAGGAAGGTAGTCCAGGTCTGTGGTTTGTGAGGTGGGGTGACCTGGGAGGGAACACCCCTTAACAGCCTGGTAAGGTTGATGCTTAGTCATGACCAAGCAGTCCTGGTGATGGTGTGTCTGTTTTGAGACTGCTTCAGTCATGTGATTAGTAATGATCATTTATAATTCTGGACTGTGGTGGAAATGTAATTTTTAAAAGAAATCAGATTCATTTTTATGCTATTAATAGGGCCTCTCAAACTCCCAAGTCTCCTCAGTAGTAGAATAAAACTGTTGTAGACATTCCAAGAGATGCTGAGTTTCACACTTTGCAAGCTGGCATTGAGTGTGGTAGAAGTGGGCTTATCTTCATCATGATTTTTGTACTTGTTTGTTTGTTTGTTTGTTTGTTTATTTAATCTGAGACAAGGTCTCGCTATGTAGTTCAGGCTGGTCTCAAGCTCGCTTTGTAGCCCAGGCTAGTCTTGAATTTGCAACAGTCCTCCTGCTTCTTTGCGCCATCACGCCTGGCTTATGTGTTTGTTTTTTGAGACAGTCTCACCATGTATTTCAGGCTAGCCTTGAACTCACTATGTGGTCCATGCTGGCCTCAAACTCCTGGCAGTCCTACCCTTCAGCCTCTGGAGACCTGGGATTAGTTTCTTCATCATACCCTGTGATTTTTGATACTTTTTTTTTTAAGTATCGAGATTTTAAAATTATTCTTGGGAGTTGATTTTTTAATGTTTGTTACTCTTCTTCCTCTCCTTCTAAATTCTCATGATAAACCAATGTATAGCATAGCAGTTAGTTTACAGCATAGATCATGGAGAAGGCATATTTCCAATTTTGCCCTTTGTTTTTCTCTGCCTTCCTCATCATTTCCTCCTGCCCTGTCTGCTTGCTTACCTGCCTCTTTGCACTTCTCCCTTCCAACTTCCAATTATCTGCTTCTTTTTTTTTTTTTTTAAAATAGGTACTGGGGATTGAACTCACAACCTTGCACTTGCCAGGCAGGTGCTTGTGCCACTAAGCTAAATCCCCAGGTCATTGAGCTGCTTCTTGAAAAGGAAGTTCTGTAGTGTCTCACACAGGATCCCCTTTGTATTACAACCCTTGGTTTGAAAGGCTTTTTTTTTTGTCTTTTTGAAACAGGGTCTTGCTGTGTGGTTTGGGCTGGCCTTGAACTCACTTTTAGCCCAGGCTGGTTTTGAACTCACAACGATCCTCCTGTCTCAGCCTCCTGAGCATTGGGATTACAGTCATGCGCCTCCGCGCCTGGCTGCAAACAGGTTTTTTTAGAAAAAGTGATCCAACAGTCGTTTGCAATCTGAAATCTGCTCCAATACCTGTTGACAAATTTAGGCAACTTTTTAAGTTTTTCAGAATACAAATTCATGGGCATGCTAATAAAGTTTGCATTAACTGCTCAGAGACCCAGTGATAGCGGTAGAATGCAGATGTCCAGCTCAACCTGCTAGATGAGAAAGCCATGATTTAAAAAGAGAATTGAAACTTTGTAGTTAAGAGTGAAACAGGAAATATCTTCTTGTGGAGGAATGTTGTGTTTATCATTAAGTTTGTAAAAGAAAATTTGGATTCTAGATTAAAATTCTTGGTCAGTTGTTATAGGCGGGGCACCTGACTATGCCCACGCTGCAGTTGAATAGTCATAATTCAGGGTGTGTCTAGTCAAAGTTTCCCGGAAGTAATGCTCCTGCACAGACAGAGGGGCTGCCTGAAACTTTAAATTGCACAAACATTCTCACTGCTGCCTTCTCATTTCAGCCTGTTCAGTGGAAAGAACACAGGGCTCCAGGACATGAAAAGAGCTCAGCCTTATTTTTGCCATGTCACCTTGGGAAAACAATTTTACTTCTTCATGCCTTGTTGGAAAATTAGATAAGGATACTGATATGTTTTCTTAAGGAATGTTTAAAAGGAGAAAGAAAATAATGAAAGTGCCTGAAGGTACAGACGTGAAAGTAGTTGTATTTCATACTATAAGACCATCAAATAAACAAACTTCATTTACTTTGGTGGCTTTTTTTTAACCTTTGATATTAAGGCACTCTTTATTCTAATTATCTGTTCATAAGATAATTTAGCAGTCTAAATAGAATCATTCAATTTCCAGTTACAGGGGACCTTCACGGTCACTCAGCTCTTACCAGCAAGTGTAAGCATGTTCATTCTCTTCTGCTAAATGAGAGGAGAAAGACGCAGTTCTGGGGAAAGCTTCCAGAACAAAGGACCAGAGCAGCAGCATTGCTGTGGTTATAATCCAGGAATGAGGAAGCAGAGGCCCATTGCCTGAGCTGCCTCTTATAAACAGTAATGACAGAATGTGTTGCACAGGGAAAGATAGGCATTTGAAGTTGAATTGGAAAGTACACTTTAAACTTCTGTTAGTTATTAACTACAGAATTTTGTGTAAATCTATAGTGCTTTCTTTGTTATCCTCATGTATCTGATTCTTCTGTTGTGGTTCACCTCTAATGTTTAAATTGACTCAGTACTTTGTAGGTAGGAGTGGAAGAGAGCAGAGTAGTTAAAAACAAACACAATAGAAACAAACTCCTTCATTTTTGGGGATGCACGGTCTAGTTATGAGTTGGCAATAAAAAACAGCTGTTTGTTGACAGCCTGCCTTGCTGCTCCCATAATCAAGCTGTTTCTCATCATGTAATTACCATCTCTTTAGTATCTGAGGCTTTTGTAGATTTATAGTTGGTTATATAATGTTTGCCAAACGTCATAGTTTAGATAAAAAATTAGTGATTCCCCTGTAGTCATTCTACTGAAATATGAATGTGGCTTGTAATAAAAGAAAGATGCCTGAGGAAACTTCTGAGATTCATTTCAAACTGAAGGGAGTGCGGAGAGTGTTCTGTGTGCCTTTCCCAAGGAGGGAGATCGGCACAACTCTTCCCTGCCTTGTAGACTACTGTGGAGTTGCAAAGCATTGTTTTCTATTTCCACGCATGTAGTCAGGCAGCACCAATGTGGACAGCCAAATAGGTTTTGTTCAGATTCAGAAGGACGTGCTTACTTAGTAGCTTGTTTTCTATCTTAAAAATAAAAAAACGCACACATTGTCCTGATGGTGAAGCCAGTATGAGAGGAAGTTAAGCTAAAGTTCTCTAAGAATCCCAGGTGGTGTTGAGTCCCTGTTTCAGCTTTACTTGCTGAAAGTAAGCTGGATGTGCCTCCCACTCTAAGACATTTATCTAGGCCATTTTATAAACAGACCACTTTTCAATCTGGACTGCGTGGAGGGAGGCCCATTTGAAATAAGGGGAGCTCTGTATTTTAGGAAAACAAGCCAAAAAGGTGAGGTTTCTATTGCTTCATTTAGTTTTATTCTGTAGAATAAAGCCAAAATGTTTTCTAATCATGCATAAGTCACAGTCTCTCTAGGACTGGAAATGTTTCTCTCCTTGATCTTTTCACAGTGCAAAGCTACTTCAGAAAAATTTCCTCCCAACTATTGTGCTGTGAATTTTTATTTTTAAAGTATTTATATGTATCTTACTCTAAAAGTATTTGTATTTATGTTACTCTAAAGTAACATTACATTTTCTCCTTAAGTTGACAAGTTTAAAATTATGAAGGATTTGAGAATAGTTTTAGTAATGTTCTCTCTTTCATTGCAAAAGTATTACATAAATTAGCAATAACTATTAATACATATTTTTAAAAGATAAGAGTTCTATGCGAATAGTAAGTCTTTTGATAGAAGGAATGACTAGGAGTACATTATTAAAATTTGTAAAATGTGAAATTTTGAAATGTGTATTTTATGAGTGTAGTTTTTAATTTTCATTATTTGCATTATGTATCTTTCATCTGACATTCACATCTACTGTTTTCTAAAAGCATAAATTGTAGAGATATTTTACTTTAAAAGTATTTGTCAAAATTTCTTTCTTGTCCTAGCCAGATAATCACAACTGTTAATGGGAACATTAGTGATTTTATTAGGTCCCTAATGACAGTTAATACCAGAATATGAAATGTTCTGATTTTGTGAGTTTTTAAAAACTACATCACAAAAACGATGTATCTTATAGCTACTTTAAACTATTTAATGTTCGTTAGTATCAGGGCAGATTTTATTTATCTTAAAACATTGGTTATACCATGAGGTTGGAACTCAAATTAAAAGATTATGTCTGGCTTAACTGGAGCAGGTAGGAAGTGATTGGAGTGTGAAAGTGAATATTTTCCTGTGTGCAGCTGTGCATATATTCTTAGAGTACAATTTGTTAACCAAAATCTGTTGTCTTAGTAGTGTTCAGGTGCATAATTCAGTCAAATGAATCACAGATGATCCATTGCAAAAGCACTTTATTATTTGAGGGGTCAGAGAAAGAAAATTTAGCCATAATTTTAAGAGATTCATCTCCAGATCATTTAATAGCATATTTAATTTTTACTGCCCCAATTTTATATGGACAAAAATTAATCAGTTAGAAATACAAAATGTGCAAATCCTAACTAATGGCTTTTCTGGGGAGAGGAGACATTACAGAAGACATTATATTATTACAGCTTTATATTTTGTTTCTCTGTTAGGCATTTTTATTTGGTAATGCTTTCTCAAAAACTATGCTAAAAATTCATTACTATACAACCATTAAAAATAATGGTTTATTCAGTGATTAATATCCATGACCTTTATTTTTGGATTAGCTTCATAAATATATATGTTTTTCTCTGTCAGTCATTGTCTAGAATTTCGTTTTTGTTCTGCTTTCCATTACATACCATGAATTATATGAAATTAATTTAATCGCTACTACAAACAGAAATTAAATGTGCCCTAATCCAGAGTTACGTTGTTTGCTTTTACAACTGTAAGTCATAAGTAATTAATTTTCCCTGGAAAATTAATTCACTTACCATTCCCAGTAGCATCATATGTTGACACAGGGTTATAGATAGTTTAATATTTTTCTTCAGCATGCTGGCCTCAACTTTAGAAGACCTTAAATGAAAACAAATTAAAATTTACTCAACTGTATATAATTTGGGCTTATTTAAAATAAGTGTTGTTATTGATGTCATCCAGGTGATGACTCGAAAATTATATTCAAACTTTACAAAATCTCCATTAGTATATTAACAAGTCTGAAACAATATATTTTGAAAAGTTGTTCATATGACAGTAGGCATTAATATGCTTTAGCCTTCAATTCGGTAAAAAAGGTTTTCTATGACAGCCATGGGACACCCACAGTAAGTAGTATGAAGAGTTTTACAGTTACTTCACTGGTGAGAAAGCCAAGCAGGTTCCTTACTTGCTGGACACTTTGGCCACTTGGAGAGGCAGGCCATGGTGTCTGATTCTTACAGAGCTTGTTTTCAAACTCTACCTGCAGTCAATAGAAGGATTTCCATCAAGGTCATCTTAAAACATAAAATATGAAAAACATCTTTAAAATGCTCAAATTTTTTTTATATTGATTGCTTTTTTCTAATTATTTTATCCTTTCTCACCCCCCCCCTTTCCAGAAAGCCCAGTGTGGAAAGTGAAATAAGCAAATGTTTTTCAGTTAAATAAGTTAGATTTCCCCCCACTGCTTCTTATATTCTCGGAACTCAGAAAATATGAGCAAACAAAATTTAGCTTTACTTTTGCATTTGCCAGGAGGTTATTTAGCAAGGTGAGGTTTTTCTTTCCTGGTTCATGGAACTCTATAAAACATATAGTGTTTATTACTTTGTTTATGTTTATTTAAGTCACTAAGGTGAAACTCTAGTGATGGTGGCACCGTTACAGTTTTAACAAGTGGGGACTTATTTTATAAATGTGCCTTTGTGGCCATAGCTTTAAAAAAATGTACATGGTTAGCAATGACATGGTCTTTATGCCTTTTGGAAAGAAAATTTGCTATTCATTTCTAGTGTAAAAGAACTACTAGAATACAAAATCACCACTGTTATTTTTTTCTACTCATTGTTATAGCCAGCATTTTTTATTCGTGCTCACAGAATTTCACTATTACATTCCAAAGTTGTATCAGAGAGAAAATATTTACTTGCTACTTCTATCATAAGGAGGATAACAGAGGAGTCGCCTTCACTTTGACTCGGAGAGATTGCATGTCCAAGTGAACTTCAGAATTAGTGTAATGACTTTTTTCTCTATTATCACCAGATAAAATGAAAGAGCTAAATGTGTCAAGGCATGCACATTTATTTTTATCCTCTGCCCCAAGTGGAGATTGTGATAAGCTCAGGTTTAAGAGAAGTCCTTCAAAACTAATTTTTGTAGGTATCAAAGGCAATAATTATTCCTAAAACTTTATCCTTAAGTTCAACACAATATACCCACAGTATAATTATACATAAACATGATAACAGTGTATGCTATTTTTTGCCTGAAAAGCAAAGTGCCTCTGCTTTCTTTCAGAAGTGAACCCAACAGGTTTACTTTTATCATTGTTTTGAAATGATAGCAAATATGTCCTTATTGAAATTTACTCATTAATCTACATATACTTTTACAATATACTGTTTCAAAAATTTAAGTGAGGAGTTTTTCATTTTGTCTTTTATTAACTTACTTTGTGTTAGAATGAAGAGCAGTTAGAGACACTTAATTTTGGAATGAGCTAAGGAAGGAAAGTGGTTGTGTTATACAAAAGGAGTTCACAAAAGTGTAAAGAGGTAGTAAATTTGAACTACATGGTATTTGTTCAATGATGGTAAATGGAAACTTATGTTAAAATACATAAAAATTGTGGATTCAAGGAACAAAATTTTAAAAGAGAAACAAAATTTGGATTAGCAAGGTTTTTCTTTTTGCTTTCAATAGTTACTTTGTTGATTCAGATTAGAACAAGAACAGCAAGACTTCATGGTAGAAATATAAATGTTTTAAAATCTATCTAGGGCTAAGATGATACAGACTTTATAACTTATTGAATTATAGTTGTGACATATATTAGAAACTTTGCTATTTGTGACAAGTAGACCAACAAGTGTGTATTCCATGAGGACGCTGAGGAACTTCATGTAGAATATGACTTGAGTTTGGTCAATAAGACTTTTTTTTTTTTTAAATAAAACTGTAACTCATAAGCAAGCATAATCATAGTCATTCCTAGATTGCTCCCCTAAAGTATGCCAAAAGCGAGGTTGCATACTGCTGATACCCTTTGGAGAATGATACTGATGTTTTACAATATATTACTATTCAATAGAGTTCTTTGCAATGCCACTGGGTAGAAAAGTAAATTTGTAACTCAAGAAATGTACACCCATTAATTTGCATTCATTTCTTTCTAAAGACTAAATTTAAATACATTTGCACTTTTACTCACAAAGGTAATAATTAAATTAAGGTGATATATAGAAAAGTAAAATGGCAATTTACCACCACCTGAGATTGACAAAACTCTCCCAGGTCCTTGAAAGTGAATCATGCTCCCAATCATTATCCCACATAACCTAGATCTTACGCGTTGACAGTAGTATGAATTGTGTTACACTTTTGCTTTCACTAGAAACTCAAAGCAAATCCCAGGCAAGGTAGGGAGTACCTCATTGGAATATGCTGCTTTAATGCTGTACCTTAACCTTTGGCTGTAGAAACTAGTTCCCCTAGGTGCTGCCCTTTCCTTTGGTAGCACCATTCATAGTTTTGGGACATCCTCATTCTGATATGAGAGCTCTGCTTCAGAAGACTATGTGTATAGATAAAAAGGTGTAATAATTTAGTAAACATTAAATGGGTTAAAATGAACTAGATGGGGTTACGATGAACTAGAAATTTATGTTAATTGTAGTGGGATAGATTACCACATCTGTCCTACTAAGCTCCTTATCAGAAAATAAAAATGAATAGAAACTTTAATGTCCTGTCTTCTGATTGTTTCATATTTACATACTAACCTAGATAATTGTTTCTAATATATTAGAAGAATACTTTTCGAATTGTGATTTTCATCAAATTTGCAGTGAAAAAAGATAAAAAAAAAAAACTTCTTCCTGGTAAACATCACTAATACATTGATATTTGTACATTTTAGAAGAAAGGAATACTACGTAAAAACCAATATGTTGAATTTGATATTTTCTAAATTTTATAAGAACCTCGACATATTCTTTTGTCTTTCTTCCCCTTATGCATGTAAACAGAATGAATTTTACTTTACCTAGTGATTCCTACTCCACAATAATTAAAGAAAAAGTATTTTATTACATTTCTTAATAACAAACTTGGATACATTTTAACATTATTGTATACTTTATATGCTATCACATGGAAAAATATGTGAGGAATATGGAAAGAAATAGACTGACTGTTCTAGCTAATAGGAATGCTTAACTCTGGAGGGGCCACCAAGGAGACTGTCTTGATTGACAAGCATTCTACATCAGTCTTTCTTCTTCTTCCTCTTCTTCTTCTTCTTTTTTTCCCCCCTCCTATAACAGTGTTGAAGTCAGTCAAAGTATATATACAAAGCTGAGTGAATACCAGTTTCCCCAGTACAGGGGCTATTTTTTCAGGAAGTCTAACTCAAACCAGATGTTTAGCCTAGACCTAGAGTTTGTTGCTGCCAAGCATCTCATCAGAGGTCAGAGTTCTGGGCTCCGGGCCCTGTTAGAATTCTTTCACAAATTGCTATTCGGTGAGGTTTTAATCCTAATGGAAAGAATAATGTGCTTGTAAAATCTGCAGTTATTACAAACACAGTATACATATTGTGGACTTCAAATGACTACATATTTCATTCCCATAAACAGGGAATGCAGATGAATGCCTTGTGTGATAGCTGTAGACATTTGAACTAAAACCTACTGTACAGTTTATACCACATTAACCATTTGCATTTGTAATGCACCAATAAATGCAACTATTATCTTTGGGTGACAACTGGTAACCAGCTTGTGTCCCCTTCCCACTACAACCAGTTCTTTTTTTTTTTTTAAACAAGTTCCACAACTTCATCCAGCTGTTTGAGTAGAAGAATTAAAAGCATTCAGAATTAAATATTGCGTATTTTCATAGGAAGATCTATAAATGCTGTTATAGTAGGTAAAAAATTCTTAAGGTAATGCAGAAGACACCATTATGTCAAGATTTTATTACCTCATATTTAGAAACACTATTAGCTTACTCAAATTAGAATGAAGAGTATTTTTCTTTGCAATGTTGAATGTGATTGATATATAACTAAACATGAGTTGTGGCTCTTTGGGAAAGATTAAGGAAGATTAGTGAGATTCATTATATCTCTGCTTAATTAATATTACATGCAAATATTACAGATGTTATTAAATGCTTATTTGGGGTCTCTGTTGTTGCTGATTATGAGCTCAAGAGATTCTAAAGTAGATGAAGGTATATGATACCAAAGAATCACTATTTGGTGAAGAAATATTTATGCTAATTAGACCATAACTATTAAAAGTAAATAAATCTTTGGTTGAATTAAATGTGGCAGATTTTTGTGTTAATAATAAAGGTCCAAATTTCGTAAAATCAGAAATAGAACTTCTTTAAAAATTAAAAAAGAACAAATTCTAATGTCCTAAAGGACTTTTTGGTTTGAATAGGGTATCTCATTTATCTCAGTTATTTGGGGGTTGGATTCTAATTCTCTTTTTGTTTTCGTATTTCATCATATTTCATATTGACATCAATATGAGGTGAATAAATATATATAAAAGGCTCAAACAGGTTCTCTAAGTCTTCCAAATAAATAAAGATTAGTTAACTAATGGGAGCCTCCAAAATTCTAACAGGACCTATTTGTATGTGTACTGTATGAGTAATGACTTTTGAACTATAGTTCCAATTTTACATTACATTTCTATAAAATAAAATTGAGACCGATGTCTTGTGTATTGCACAGACTGACCATTGCATTGGTATTGAGAAGTCATCATTTCTGTTAACTTATTTAGCCTAATTGCTGACAGCAAAATAAAAAAAAATTCGTTGAAGTGTGTGCTGTAAAAAGATGTTTGGAAGACATATATGATTCTACTAATTTCTTAAAATATGTTTTCTTAATCATTTATTCTGTGTATGTGTGTGCGCGTGTATGCGCGCATGCATGTGCATTTGCTGAGTTTACAAAGCACGTACTTTACCAGTGAGCTATGCCCTCAGTTATAAAAATTATTTTCTGTTTAATCTTCCTGCTCTTCTGTGCCTCAGAAGATATACCATGGTGGCAGATCTCCCTCAGTCTTACTCTGTGATGTATATCCTCTGAGTGAACTTATCTTTTACAAAAACTCTCATAGTATATCTATTACATTTAGTATTTGAAACATTTAGTCTCACTGTATTATGTAATTACAAGAGACTTTTTCTTGTAAGACAGGTGCAATTTTTTGTTTTGGTTTTCTTTTCCTTTTTTTAAATTATGACAGGTATAATATAGTTACATATCTTTATTGTCTTTAGTATTCTGGAAAGTAAAATAATGATTCTTTTATTTGCTCATAAGGATAATCAGTGAATTTTTCTCTCATAAAATCAGGGGATACCGTCATCTGTTTCTCTAGAGAAACTGAAAATAAATCCAAAAACTTGAAGTTACATTTTGTTCTGTATGGCATAGTCATTCAAGTGCAATAAAATAAATAGTCTGAGACTATTTTCACTGAATGAGAAGCAAACAATTTCATATTAATGAGTTCCCATTTGCCAATAATTCTGTCATTTGTAACTTGAATCAGTCATCACTCCTGCAAATAGCCCTTTCAAGACATTATTTGCAATTTTGTCCCCTGTTTTCTGTCCTTGATGTTGTGAAAATGGCCGTCTACTGTTACAGGAATGAAAAGAGATCTCGTTCAAACATCTTTTGTGTTTCCACTTTCAGTGAAAAATGTTTTTCAAACCTGCAGCTGGTTATTTCTGCAGGAGTTCCCACTTATGCTCAGATTTGATTGACATTTTGAAATGGCAGCTTTTCATGAAAAGCTGTTAACTTGTAGAATTCAGTTATGGTACTGAGACAGACTGACTTTGTTCTGTGGCTGGGACCTGTCCAAACTAAATAGAACCCTGCATCTGAATTTAATAGTGCTACTCAGCCAAGATAGGGCACTTTTGCCTTTTTTTCCGCCTCCAAAACTTGGATGCTTCTTATGTGTTCTAAAACTAAGTTGATGGATATTCATCCAACATTTTTCTGTTCTGTAATTGTTTTAATTGACACACATATATAGTCACTCTCTTGAGAGTCTAGCAACTAAGACAGGGCTTCAGTTTAAGATATGTTGCTAATTGAGAAGAACTTTTCAATTTGCAACTAATGTTACAGAGTATACATCTTTTTAAAAAATACTGTAATTTTTTTTTACTCTGGTTTAGATAATATAATTTTGGGGAACACTTTGCTATTAGGACTATATATTCATTATGTGAAAAGTATTTTGCATATGATACTATACAGATATAGTTTAATAATATTCATTTATTGAACAATTAGATTGAGAATTTCAAGGGCAATTTCTATTAGCAATGAAAATCACAAAGTACCTTATCCATACCCTGAAGGAACTTAGAATTCAGTATCTTCTTCTTATATTTAACTGATAATTAATACTTCAAAATGTACTGATATATAGCATTATTTAGTGATAATGATCGTTAATTTTTCAGTGCCTCTCTCTCTTTATGTTTGATTTCTGTGTAGTACTCTCATGAGATGAATAGGAAAAGTAGTATCGTAGGACTGTTGTGCTTCTTTTTGTGGTCCCCTGCTGTCTGTAGGGAAATGTAAAAATCTGTTTTCTCTTCCAGCTATTTGGGGACTATTGTGTTACATTGGACAGCTCATCCTGAATATATTTATGGGATGCTTAGTATCAGTCTGCCTTTAAAAGAGTGCTAGAACAGATAATCATTATAGATCCTGATCACCTTTATGAAGCGCTGATTTTTACCTTCTCAGCATAGACACCTAACGTTGTATTGCAGCAGCTAGCTCAGGAGGGTTATTTAGTTGATACTAGCTGTAGCTGGCTTATCACTACTGCTTTACTCTTCAATGATGGCATATCCAAAAGAACATAGCTAGTGTTTCACAGTATGTCCTCTGAGACTGTTGCAGGTTTTTAATTTTTACTCTTACAACTCTGAAAAAAAGAAATTCAAGGTTGAAATTTATTGAAAATAAAGTTCCCCTAACCTATCTGCCAGGGAGAAGTTCCAGGACCATCAGATAATTCCTAAAATTATCAGTAGTTGCTGGTCGGTGTCAGTGTCTCTTTGTCTCTGTCTCTGTCTCTCTCTCTCTCTCTCTATATATATATCATATATATTTTTTTCTATATATACCTACCTCTGATAAAGTTTAATTTATAAATGAGACACTGAGATTAACAACAGTAACTACTAATGAAATTGAATAATTATACTGTTATTTTTTATTATGTGACTATAGTCCTTCAAAATCTTATTTTACTTTTCACTTTTTCACTTACAGGAAGCTCTTTAAGGCATTTTGGCATATCCAGATTGCCACTATCAATACTCTTGCAGTTTGGGGCCATTAAGTAATGATTCTTAAACAACCACTGCATACTGAGTCAGTTGTTTGATAACTAAAATAGTTAAGTGACTAAACAGGTAGTGTATATGGTCTAGATATAGTAGACAGAGTGGTGTTTTGTGTCCTGGGAATAACAGAGGGAGACTGTGAAATTTCATTGTACTACTCAGAACAGTACCCAATTTAAAATTGGAGAGTTTTTAGCTCTGGAACTTGCCATTTAAAAGTTTAAGACCATGGTTAACTACAACAACTCAAACCATGAAAAGTAAAACTGCAGAAAAGGGGGAACTACTGTTTTGACCAAGATAATAGCTTTAATATTATTTTGCAATTTTTGTATTCCACCCTGGTTTTGCTCACCAACAACTCATATGAAATTATCCATATTTAATCATCTATTAATATAGAGGATGCCAGAGGATTAATATACCTCACAGTACATTATTAGTAAAATTAATATAACTTTGAAGTCACATAGTCTCACTGTGTCTGTTCCAGGACATAAATCGTTGTGTCTAATTCTGTGGGATAGGTGCTATTTCCCTGTTTTATGGATTAAAAGAACTAAGCTCAAAGAGGTTAAGAATCTGTTAATAGTAGTCAAGCTGTGATGGTCAGTTTACTTGGTTCAAACTAGTGCTCTTCCTAGCTAAGTTATATACATGATGATTATATTTTAGTATTGTTAAAAGTTTTTAACCATGCTGCATGTATTATTGAAGACAGTATTAGTAACAGTTGCCTTTCTTGTTTATGTATGTCATAAAAGAAGGGAGATAAAGTTTCTAATATTGTTCTTTATATTCTTATTATAGAAAATAGTGTTTCATTTTTAATTTATTATTATACATTATATGTTAAGATATCAAGAAAAAACACTGGTGTTTGCCATGGAAACTTGATAAAAATATTACTCTGTACTAAGGAATAATACACTTATTTCTTATATAAAATGATATTAGCTTCAAATTGGTATTTTTCACATATTCAGCTTTTATTACAAAACATATTAAAGAATATAATCCCTACGATAACTAGAAAGCTGTCTGATAAATGCTTTGATATTCTGCTTTCATAGTTTTATATGTCTAATACCTGTTATCTCAAGTACATGTTTGGTTTTTTTCTTTTGGCAAAAGAAACTGGGTTTAGAGATTCTGAGGAGAAGAAAAGATCTGACTTTCGCATGGAACAAAAAAAAAAAGTGTTCCAAAATTTGTTATAATCTAATGAAGGCTATATCACTTAACTCTTTGTATCTGAGTACCATTTTGAGAATGTGACATGCCATTTTAAAAGTAATTATTTAGAAGTGATGTTCCAGGAAGAAATTCACAGAAATAATCTCTTCTTTACACTCTAAAGGGTTTAATACAAAACATGAATCACACTAGAGGTACATGGAAGATTAGAAGATTAAGCAAATATCTAACCTGGCTAGACAATTGTTGGGAGGTGTATAAATGTTGGCTTATTGAAGAAGATACTTTCATATTTGAATAATAATTTCACTCAATGTAGGTTTTTTCAGTTGACAATAATTTTTCCTTGGAGATTTTCTTACCTGCATTGTGTTATCTTTTACTATCTTGTGGTATTCTTGGTGATCTACTCATTTCTTTGAAGGCAACCTGTGTTTTCAATTTTTGGAAGCATTTTTGCATCTTTTTATATGCCTAGGTGTTGTTATTTTGTATTCATTGGGATAAACTCTTTTCAGACTCTTGAAATCTGAAGATGTGCCTGATCTTGGGGAATGATGTTTTGCTATATATTTGATTGGTCCTCTGTTCTCTAATTTTGGGACTCTTTAATAGAAAGTCTTTGTCTCTTGTTTTCTAAATTTTTCAGCTCTTGATTTGTGTTATTGTCCTAAAGGTGTTCTCAACTTTGTCTACTAATCATTTATTTTCAGTATTTCATTTTGGTAATCTTTTTATTTAATTTCTAAGAAAATAATCTCTTTTTCGCTAATCTCCTTTGTGTGCTATTATATTCTTATTTTTTGTCTTTCTTTTAAGTTATATTTTAATTTTTTTATTTTAAAAAGCAAAACAAGTATAGAAATGATAGAGAATTTCAAAAAATGTAAGAAATTAACCTAGTTAATATATTGCATGTTGTTATCTTAGAAGTAGTTGTTCAGGTTACAAGATTTAGGCATAAAAAAATGATCAAACAATCAAACAATGAAAGCACAAACTAATTTTTTAAGAATTTAAACAAGAGGGACTTCTATGTTTATTGTCTTCTAGTTTGTGTGTATATGTGTATGTGCACACACACATGCACATGTTTCACTTTCTTTGTTTCTTGGTATCTTTTAGGATGGATTTTTTTCAACTTCTTATTGGAGCCGTAATGGTCTCTTCCTATTCAAGAATATAGGCATACAAAGTTGAAGAGAGCTTTGAAGGCAGGGTTTGTTTCATTAAAAGACTGCTTTTTCAGGATCTTGTGAGAGATGGGTAATGTCTACATGCTAAATTTCAGAGAACTTTGCCTTGGTATTTTTATATTCTCCTTAGTGAACAACCTTATAGTTTTATTTGGTTGTTTCATTTTTGCCTCCTTTGGCAGAGGAAGGTGGACTGTGTTTGCTGTATAGGTGGAATAAATAGTTTGGGTGCTGCTTGTGGTTTGTGAGGTATGATGGTTCTCCTCCCCTGAATTCATGTGTATGTGGACCCTCAAAACATGACCTTATTTGGAAAGAGGGTCTTTGCAGATATTCATTAAGTTGGGGCCATACTAGATTAGAATAATCCACTGATCAGTGACTTAGTTACTTTCTTCTTGTTGCTGGGACAAAACACCTGACACCCAAAGTGAAGCAAGGAAAGGTTTATTTAGCTTATAGTTTCTGGGGATTTCAGTCCATAATCAGCTGGCTCCAAGGCAGGGTGGCATCGCACTGGGGCAACACTTCAAGGCAGCAGTCAGAGCAAGAGGGGAAAAACAAGCCTCTTCTCCTCCCTTGTATTGTACACAGCCCACCCTCTCCTTCAGGGTGGGTGTAACACTCACAAAATGTCATTGCCTTCCTTTGTACAGGATGAGGATATTTACAAAGTAAGAACCCTGGCTCCCTACTGAGTCTCTCAGTTAAACTTCTAAACTTCTCAAGTTGACACAATGAATCAACCATAACAACCAGTGTCCTTAAAAGGCAAGAAAATACAGAGAACACCTAGTCAGGGGACAGAGATTGGAGTGATGCAGCTACAAGGGAAGGAATGCCAAGGACTGCCAGCAGTACCAGACACAGAACAGTTTCTCTCAGAGCTTCCAGAAGGAACCAACAGCCTGCGTTTCCTCATTTCAGACTTTTGGTCTCACAACTATAAGAGAATCAATTTTCATTGTTTGAAGCTACTCAGTTCATAGTAATTTGTTTCGGCACCACTAGAAGAGTAAGACTGGGATGTGCAGCTAACAGAACTCAGCAGCCCTGACAGGTTTGTGAACAGCATCGCTTGCTCTGGTTTCACGTGCATCTTGGAACTGTTCGTAAGAAGTACAAAGAGCCAGATTTCAGAGTAGACAACTCACTGGGAGCAAGATTCCCAGACCTGAGACTCTGGAAGTTTTAGGTTTAGTGATTAAGGAAGGAGTAGGAATATCAAATTGTGGTATGAGGTGGCAGAACTTTTGTCTCCTTTCCTGTTCTACTACCACAACATTCACGGTTCAAGGCCCACCAGCCTGCCCCATGGCATGATAGAGTGGACTAGGGTATCAAGACCAAGAGTTCTAGCTTTGGGAACATTATGAAACAGGGATCTGATTAATCACTGCAGCTCTCTATCAGGATTGTTCGTTTTAAGCATTTCATTACTTTTCCTCTGGTACAGTGCACAAGGCTATCTCCTCTTTGAAGGCAGTCTTTCTTTTGGGTGCAAGACTTTGTCATGTAAACTCTTATATCTCTTAGGAAACAGCTACTTTATAGCCTGACTTTGAGTTAGTGCCCCAGGTCTTATCCAGTGTGGTCTTTGGTACCCCAATTCACAGCTTTATAGGGGTTCTTCCTGACTTATGAGCAACCTCCTCAACTGCATGGATGTGCCAGCCTGCAACTTCCTTCTCACTTTCTCAAGACACCAACTACTACAGCCTTGAGGCAAACGTCTGCTCAGAGCCATTGAGCTTCCTAGTAGCAGGTACATCAAAGAGAATTCAGCCAGGGAAATAAACCTTGGCCATTTTTCTTTTTAAAACATGTTTCCATTTTTGTTGAACTTCACAGGGGAAAAGGTGTAAAACTTAGTTCCATAAATTCAATCCCTGTTGAGATGGAAAAGTTTCATAGGTGAGTTATCAGTAGTTGAAAAGTATGCCTGACTCTTAGTAATAGCCATTATTAAAATAAGTATGGTCCCAGGCATGGTTTAAGTCATAGACAACATGTGGTTTTCCATGCTGTCTGTGCCCTGGTTTCTTTAATGTGTTTCTAACTTTGCTCCATGGCCTGACCAGCACTAATTCCTTTTTTGCTTTCCCTTTACTTGTGGCAAAGCCTTGTGTGTGAGATTTTACACTGTAGAAAGAAACTTGCCTCAGTGTAACCTCTAACCTGTGCAATAAATCCTCTGAAATTAATTTTGGTTCTTTCTGATCTGTGCTCCACATGACTCCCCCCAAGATTTCATTATTAGATTTTGACAGCCTTTTAAATTTGTAATGCCACAAATTTGTCACTAGAGATGAATGGGTAAAAAGAAAATTCCATGCAGTAGAGGATATGGGTAAAATATTTCAAGTGACAGATCTGCATCAATAATGTTAATGTTTATGGGGTGATGAAAACCATGTAAGTCTTAAGCAAGAATCTTGTTTCAGCCAAGTCCCAGAAATTTTGACCACAGAAGCTAAAGCACATTCCAACAAATATTTTCTCAAGTCCTTTCCAACTGTCTGAAAGATAGTTGTCACTCTTGGATGCTTGGACCTTAAATCCTTTTTCTACCATATCAGTTAAAAGCAATGGAAACAGTGTTCACTATTCCAGAGAGATGACATTTGTCTTGCCTTGAGTACCTAAACTAATGAACCTATTTGACAATATTATTTTGCTTCTATTTTTCATGTTTATCTTTGGGTAGTATTTTTGAGAAATTTTGTTTCACTTTTTCAGGCTGACTTCTGGCCTTGCTTTCATGCCAGAAGTTTGCCTTTTCTAAACACCAAACGATAAGTCACAGGGCCAGGGCTTTCCTTGTCTCTTAGCGATTCCAGTGGTGTTCCTCCATCAGGGAGTCTTTTGACTTCAGTGTACAAGAGCATTAGTCATTTAGGGGAGCAGAAGTACATTCTTAAAAAACTTAGCCACATCACTGAAATTAGTCTGACACAATGCCAACTAGCATATGTGTGCTACTTTTTAACTAAAAGAGAAAGGTAAAGAACATTAAATCATTATACTATGACTTTTGCTCATTTATTTGCATAGCATTTGATATTTTCCTTGAAAAGCATACCAAAAAATTTTCATTAAAATTGAAACTGTTGTAAGGTTTCTCTGAGAAGAGTGGCTTCCAAGAGAAGAAAAAATAAAGGGGAAAGAATGTTACAAGTTGATATGAAGACAAGTTTCTCAAAATGGGCCATTAAA
>RJWT010000067.1:0-103230 GCA_004365215.1 Cuniculus paca
GAATAGAAACAATAAAAAAAAGACAGTGAGTGCAGCTAAGGACTTCAAAACAAGCCAATAGTAAATCCAAAATTACTACTATAATACATCTTGCTATCTTTGAAATAGCACTCCTGCCATCGGATTAAACATAAACAAAACAAAAAAAGAGAGTAAAACCCAACCCAACAAAACAATGGAAATGATATAGGACTTCAAAACCAGACCATAGGGAATCAACAGTGGCCACAACCCTCAGAAGGAGACCTCCCCTAGATGCCAAACTGCCCACCACTATCCGAACAGATGATCAGACCACCGGCCCTAGACCTGCAATGTCAGTGAAACACCAAAGCACCACAGGCATCCGATTGCATTTCCCCTCGATAGCCATCATCACAGCCTGTGTTTCTCCAGATCAGCCAGTTGCTTATGGTGGGGGTGGGGGGCTGGCAATGGACTTCTTGTTTGCCAGCCCGCGCACCGCGCACCTGAAGGGGCTGGGGTCTGGCTGTTCCTGGTGCGCTGGCTTCCCTCGCATGTTGCTGGTTCCCAGACTGCTCTTGCTTGCTGATGTGGTCTTATTCTCTCTCTCTATGCTTTCTTAAAAAGAGAGATTTTTAATTACTACTTCAGTCTGTTTACTAATTATGGATCTGTTTGGATTTTTTTATTTCTTCTTAATAAAATTTTGGTAAATTGTGTTCACTGTTTGTTCAGTATTTAGCCAAAGGTTTATCAGTTTTCTTTATCTTTACAAAAACCCAGCTCTGGCTTTTTAAAAGTTTTATTTGCGTTACTGGGGATTGAATCCAGGGACTTCACACTGAGCTAAATCCTGAATGTCTTTTAATTTTTTATTTTGAGACCGGTATTGCTGAGTCCCTAAGCTTCCCAAGCCAGGCTCAAACTTGCAATCCTCCTGCCTCAGCCTCCCAGAGTCATGGGTTTATAGGCATGTACTACCAGTTTTGTTGCTTTTTTTGGTTTATTTACTTATAGTTTAGATTGTATTTCTGGTCTTTATTACTTCTTTCTGCTAACTTTGGGTTTGCCTTTCTCTTGCTTTCTTAAGTCTTTGAGGTACATTGTTAGGCTGTTTAAGATCTTTCTAGTTTTTTGATGAATACATTTATTGCTGTCAACTTCCCTCGCAGTATTGTTTTTGCTGTATTACACAGACTTTGATATTTTGTCATCATTGTTTTTAATTTCTAGAAATTTTTAAAATTTTTCTTTTAATTTCTTCCATTATCCATTAGACATTTAAAACATGTTGTTCAGTCTCCATGTATTTGTAGAGTTTTCATTCTTTTTTTTTTAAATTTTATTTTAAAGAGAATAGAACAAAACAAAACAGCATAGAGTCAAACACAACATAGCATTTCAGAACAGAACATGCAAGCAATACAGGTCTTCAAAACATAACAACAGGAGATTAACAATGGCTACCCTAGTGTCTCTTGCCTTCTTCAAAATGGTTGTTCATACATTATAGACAATAAACTCTAACAAAACAAAATAATATAAAACCAGATAAAACAAAAGAGTGAAAGCATTACAGGCCTTCAAATCAAACAATAAGAAATCAACAATGGCTACCTTAATGTCCCCTGTTTTCTTCAAAAGAGCTGTTCCTATTTTCTCACATATTGCAATCAAATAGTAGAAAAGAGACTTAAACCAATCAAATCAAAGAATAAAAGCACCATTGGATTTCAGAACCTTTCCCCCATATTTATTGGGAATTTTGTATCTTATTGAGTCTTTCAGTTTCTTACACTAGGGAGACGATATGGTGTTTACACATGTGAGTTTGGTTTGTTTCACTTATGAGTATGGTCTCAAGTCACATCCATTTACCTATAAAAGCCTCAATGTGATCCTTCTTTATAGCTGGGTAGTACTCCATTGTATAAAAGTACCTTATCTTTTTTATCCATTCCTCAATTGATGGGCATTTGGGTTGTTTCCAAGATTTGGCTGTTACAAATTGTGCTGCTATAGACATGGGTGCACATATATCACTGTGGTATGATGATTTCACTTCTTCTGGGAATATGCCCAGAAGCGGAATAGGTGGGTCAAATGGGACTTCCAATCCTAGCTTTTTGAGGAACCTCCAAACTGATTTCCACAGTGACTGCACCAGTCTACACTCCCACCAACAGTGGAGAAGGGTTCCTTTTTAGAGTTTCATTCTTGTTGATTTGTAGTTTTAATAGGTTGTGGTCTGAGAAGATACAAAATATGATTTTATATTTTTAAATTAATTGAGGCTTGATGTGTACCCTAATATGTGTTCTATCCTAGAGAGTGTTGTTCCATGTGCTGGTGAGAATATGTGTTTTGTTGCTTTGGATAAATGTCTCCTAGATCCATTTGCTATATAGTGTGTTTCAATTTAGATATTTCTTTGATACATTTCTGTCTAGATGATCTGTCCATTGAGGAAAGTGGGATGGTGAATTCCCCCACTGTTACTGCATAGTATTTGAGTCTGTCTCTCCCTTTGGATCTAATATTGGCTCTGTGTATTTTGTGGTTCCTTGTGGGAAGCACATTGACATTCTGTAGTTTTCAGTGTTATTACTTGAAGTCCTTGGAATACTACTTCTCTATTTCTCCTAATCCTTACAAAGGTTGTTTGATATATTTTTGATATATTGCTCCATTTTTTTTTCCTTCTGGCATAGACTGTTTCTGCTGAAAAGTGTAACAGTAGTCTTTTTTTTTTTTTTTTTGCAGCCCCGGGTATCAAACTCATGACCTGATGCTTACCAGGCAGGCACTTAGACCACTGAGCTAAATCCCCTGCCCTGTCTTTTTGAGACAAGGTCTCACTATGCCATTCAGGCTGGCTTTGAGCTCACTTTGTAGCCCAGGCTGGTTTCAAACTCGCAACGATTCTCCTGTCTCAGCCTCCCAAGTGCTGGGATTACCAGGCCCAGCTACAGTAGTCTTTTCTTTAAAAATCAGTTTTTTCTTTTCTTTCTAGATGACGAAAAAAAATTTTTTTTAAGCCTAGCAATTTTATGTTTTGATTTTGGTCACTCTGTGTCAATATTCTTAGGTGTGGTTGGCTTTAACTAGGACTGTCAGTTGGGAAATACCCTATATTTCACCTTTCTGGCATGATGGTCTCAGAGTAATTGGACTTCTTACATCATAGCTCCAGGCTGCCAGAGTGAGTATTCCAACAATCAAAGTAGGGAGGGCTGGCTATGTGAACTTTTTATGATTTCCTTCTAGAATTCCACTTCAGGTTTTCCAGTACTTTTTCATCAAAGCAATCACAAACATGCCCGGATATAGTGAAAGATAACAGATTTTGATGAGAGCAGTGACAGAGAATTTGTATTTTAAAATCACCATAGTTTTCATCTTAAAAATTCTCTGCAGTCAGTGATCATAGATTTACATTTGGATTTGGATTCATCATTGATTTTTGCTAAGGTTATTGTTAAAACATCTTAGCTAGGGATGTAGGTTAATGGCAGAGAACTTGACTACAGGTGCAAGGTCTGGGTTCAATCTACAGAACCAGTAAAAATCTCTAGTGTAACTTTAAAGTTTTTCTGGGGATAACTAAATCTTTTTTTTTTTTTTTTTTTTGCGGCACTGGGGATTGAACTCACAATCTTGCGCTTGCCTGGCAGGCGCTTAGACCGCTTAGCTAGATCCCCAGCCCTGATAACTAAATCTTGTTATCAGTAGGAGAATTATTGCCACTAGTAGCTCAAATATAGCAAGTATTGCGTGACTTTGTAAAATTTAGTTTTACATGTATACATGTAAAATATTTCTCATTTAAAAAGTAAAGCATTATCTTTTACTTTTTACACTGAGATTTCTAACCACATCCTGTTTTTAGATTTGTATAAGTTTGAACTGACTTATAGTACTTTGATTCTGTGTTCGTAATACACAAAAGAAAACATAATCTAATATCCTTATTACATCATTTGATAATCAAACTTTCCACCAGAATATTTAATAATGTTATAGATCCTCGTGTGCCTTCTGATGAATTTTAATTTTTTTTAAGATATCAAGAAATTGTTTCATTGAATTAGAAAGTATTGTAAAGTCTTTGAAATGTAGTCTTTATTTGAGAATGTTAACTTGGTGATACACTTTTTTTTTTTTTAGTCCTAATTGAAATCTTCAACCTTAAATGGTAACAACATAAGACTATGCAGCTACACACACACACAAAAGTAACAGCTTTTGCAAGGTCTGCTTTTAGATCTCACCTTATTCTGCCAGTATATTTCAAAATATAGTAAAGAAAAAAAATACTTTATTTATACAATGTTTATGCTCTACTGTTTTGGTTGTATTGCATTCTTTCAGAAAGCTGTTTTCCCTAACACTTCATATTAACTTGTACAGGTTAATGATGTCTTTATGTGTGTATGTATATTTCACATGTTCATATCTATATGTCTCATTATATGAAAAGTATATAATATTTGAAAATTCGTTACGTCTTGGTGATGTTAAAGGGAAAAATAAATCATTGTTTTTTAATGCAGTCTAGAAATTCACCCAGTCATTTTAGTCATTAATTTGATCATAGCAAATTAATCTTGTTCTGTAATTTTTAATTTTTTATTTTCAGGTGAGCTTTTGGGTTGTTAGAGAGATTCTTCATGCTCAAACATTGAAAATTAGAGCAGAAGTTTTGAGCCACTATATTAAAACTGCTAAGGTAAGAAAAACTTGTGTTGTTTAGTTCAATCATTCAGAAATGTTTTAAGTGACTATTTCCCTGTAATACTTTATTGTTTATTAATAGTGGAAAATAAGTCCTGTTGATTAGTATCTTTTTTTTTGTTTTAGTTGGATGCCTTTTCCTTTATTTTTCTCTTTTTCTTCACCTTTTGTATCCTTCCTCCTTCTCCCTGAGTAGCTAAATTATATTGTCTGCTTCACTAGATAAGTAGAGAGTGGTCAGATTATGCTAAAGTATGATATTTATAAAATACTACACTATTTTGAAGGTGATGGAAAATGCCATATAAAATTAGGTAGAGGAATATATAGCCATTTTAAAATTTACTTTCAAAATAGATTACCCTGCCAGACATGTGGAGAATAAAAATTCTTTTATTTTTAAAAGAGTAGTATGTGCAGTGTTAGCAAATACGTTCGCTGAACAACTGTTTTGTGGTGCAGTTAATAAATACAGCAGGAAAGAACTAAAAGGACATTCCAAAAAAGGACACTGAGCTAAACCTGTAAAAAAATTAAATTTATGTAAGTTCACTGAGAACTGTGATTAGTAATAGCCACATTGGTTCTTTATGATTCTTGTAATCATAACTCACCTCACCTGTGAGCCAAAAAGGTAGATTAAAGCGAGGATACCATATGTACAGTTACTATTTTATAACTCTTCCGGTTTCCTTGAGCACAGGGGACAGTTATATTCTAACAAATTCTGCGGCACTAGGTGGCAGAGCTTGCCTTCCACATACATGTTATTTTTCAGAAGTGTCATAAAAATTCAGAAGCATTCTTTGTAATAAGCTAGGTAAATACTGATTTTTAGGAAAATAGAAATTAATGACTTTTCTCATAGATTGTGAATTTCCATTTTTTGATACTTTTGTTGGTTTTTTGTTTTGCTTTTATGTTCTATACAAAATCATCAAATTTTGCTCATTAAACCTACCCTTTCTCATTATATAATCATTTAATTCCTGATTAACATTGTAAGACTTTGTGTTATCTCTGACAGCTTTGCCTTTATCTCAGACCATAATTTTTTTCTTATCACTCTCTTAAATCCCTCTGTTCTGACTCTCTGCTTTCTATATTCAGTTCATTATAAAACTAGTAGGTCTGTCTTTTCCTTCAGTAGATTGTGCCAATCAGTATTTTCCAGAGAGACAGACCAATAACATTCTGTAAAAATATGTATAAAGCTTTAAATATACAACACATGAAGAGATTTAAGGAGTTGGTTCAAATGATTGTAGGACTGACAAGTATGAAATCTGCAGGCTGTTCCCCCAGACCAGAAACTCACACATGAGTCTTGTTAGCAGAATTTCTTCTTTGTAGATCTTTTTTTCATTCTTACACATACAGAATCTAACATAGTGCCTAGTCTGCCATAATGCTTAACACATGTTTAATAATTAAATAGTTCCCCAACTAGATAATACAACCTTTCTGAATGAAGATTTATATCTTGTTTTATGTTCATTATTTTGTTTTTATTTATTTTTGTTTAGGTTTCATGCCTCACTTCTCGCATTTTCTAGACGTGGGCTTACCTGGTAGCAGAGTTAGGAAAGTTCTAAGATGACTGGTTTTTAGGTAGAACCTTTGGGATGTATGAAGCAGTATAATAAAATCTGGAAAATTAGCAATATATGTCAAGTAAAACTCTTGGTAAATTGTGATAGAACCTAGTGTTGGGCATTGTCTGCACAAAGACTCTAAAAGTAGCGTCCCAGAAAATAAAAAACAAAGTATCTGAGGTTTAAGGCAGGAGAAAGCAGGAAATTAAGAACAGTGAAAACAAGATTTGAACCCTAACCTTGGAATATTTGTAGAGTATTTGGCCGAAAAGCAGATCAAAATCCTGGGTAGACCCTTTCTTGAAACTTGGAACATAAGGCTGAGAATTAGTAGTATTTCAGTATAAGAAAGGAGACTGCTTACTAGAACCAGAGTTACGTGATCATACCAAATTTGATCCTGAGTTGTAACTGGTTTTTAAATATATTACCCAGTTAGAGGCAGATTTATTCCCAGGGTTTGGCAACAGCGGTCAGTTTAGAAAGTGCAACTTCTCTTACGGGTCAATAAACAACTTACTGTAAACATAGTGGGTACTCTAAAGACAAATCTCAGTGGTGAAAGTAATTAAACACTAAGACATTATCAGTGGCCTGAATTGTGCTTGTCAATCTATACTTGTCTTATATTCATTTTTAAACTTTTTACCCTCTCCCTTTTTCTTAAATTGTCAGAAACTGTATGAACTGAATAATCTTCATGCACTTATGGCAGTGGTTTCTGGCTTACAGAGCGCCCCAATTTTCAGGTTAACTAAAACATGGGCGGTAAGTAATTCTCCTTAGTTAATAAAAGGTTAGCTTTCCTTTGGGAAGTAAAGACATTATGTTTTGTTTTGTTTTGGTGGTTCTTAGTATGATTAGTATTATGGTAGTAGATAAGTTTTAAAGTACTTTGAACTCTGCATCTTCTCTGAAGTGTTTGATCAGATTTGTCAGGTAATTTGTGGGTAGCTTACAATTTGGTGCTTGGTTTCTGCCCTTTTTTGAGAATCATAGTGTTTCATATTCATCTGATGGGAAAGTGTACATGGAAAAAATGGCATTTAATCATGTTAAGATTATGATTTTAATGAGTTTGAGGAAGATTTAAATTGCAAGTTTGAAAAAATTAATGATTTATACTTCCATTAATTTTTAGTCATAAATCTTAGGGTTTTTTCCTTATTACTAGTGGAAAATCTGATGGTAAACCTGGAATCATAATATTCTACATTCTGATATTATGCTAATCATATTTGGTTCAATCACTTTGACCAAAGTAAAGGTATGGATTTTCATATCTGCAGATACAAGAGCTGATCAAAACATGGTGTGTGTTTAAATGAAAATGTATCGTATAGTAAAAAACACATTGCCATTAATCCCCTCAAAGTATTCCTCCTCACTTCAAATATACTTATCCCATCATTCTTGCCACTTTCTGAGGCAGTTGTGGAAGTCTTTTTTTGCAAATGTCTTTGCAAGATTAAAACAAAAATATCTAGTTAATGCATTGCTCAGTGCCATTCATGGAAAGGCAGGCTAGTAAAAACATTATGGCATTTCCTTATGCACTGACTCTGGCACTGTGCACCTTCCGGCTCTCCAGTTAAGTTGCACATGAAAGGTGAATGTTTCCAATCAGTTCGAAACTTTGAGGCAGCACAGCAGTATAACTGCAAACACTCACAAACACTGCTTAATGAAAATTGTATTTAAGCAGAGTTGGTATTTTTTTTACAAGTGTTTGTACCAGAGGTATCCAAGGTAGCACAAGAGATAAAAAAGGAAGCATTTGAGTTGTTTTATTGATAAAGAAACTAAGCCAAGTAAGTGAGGGAGGTGATGAACAGTGAAAAGGTGATGTGGTTACTAGATTAGAAGTTCCAGTGAAGTCAAGTATCTATCGTATTCAAGATGACAGAAGGAGTAGAAGCAGAAAGTTGTGGGGAGATTGAATGACTAGAAAAATCAAGAAATCAAAAATCTCATCACATTGGGAATGTTATCTCTGTGAAGATTACAATCACTAATATTTTTAATAAGGATAATTTTGGTTCATTGACTCTTTTTCTCCAACTTCTAAAGTCTTCTGTACATAGAGAGAAAATGACTTGTAGGTCAGTAAATGCCGGTAACAAATGTTACAATCTTGTATAGTTTAATACAGGAGCCAGTAGCTACATGTAGCTATTAAATTTAGATCATTAAATTAAAATTTCACTTCCTCAGCCATACAAGCTACATTGCAAGTGCTCAACAGCCACATGTTGGGGTGACTATTGTATTAAACAGCACATAGGTCTTCATCATCACACAAAAGTTTGTTGGACAGCACTCATCATCTTTTAAGTTCAAGGCACAGCAGATTAGATGGTGGATAATTTTAGGGAGGAAAGTGGGATAAGTTGAAAGAGATTTTGAAGAGCAAAGATAATGTATAGCTGACCTCTGGGCTTAAATTACAAGATGTAAAAGAAAGAAGATGCTTAGAGAAAAGGTTACAGATGGGGATTTTGCAGAGATGGAGCATGAGTTTCAGAAAGTACAATTGAAAAACTGATAGTGGGTCAAGTTAGAAAATATTTTAT
This sequence comes from Cuniculus paca, assembly GCA_004365215.1. Taxonomy (NCBI): domain Eukaryota; kingdom Metazoa; phylum Chordata; class Mammalia; order Rodentia; family Cuniculidae; genus Cuniculus; species Cuniculus paca. Next base: position 8,867 of record RJWT010000067.1, read on the forward strand.
GAGTTTGAGTTCTACTTGGGTTAAAATTTTTAGTGACTGAGGAATATTTTTTTCACTGTAAAGGAAATATACCCGAAAGTCTACAACACCCTGCGATAAGGGAAAGAATGTCTTTAACATCAAGGAAAAGAAAGTCCACGTTACTGTTTCTACTCAACATAGAAATATCCTGTGCAGTATTAAAAAATGAGAAAAACTTTTTCTCTGACGTAGAAAAGGGAGAATAAAAGTTGTTGTTTACGATGTTCACTTACTATAAGACAACTCAAAATAATTTGCAGAAAATGATTAAAACCAATAAAATTTCTCCTTAAAAATTGAATTGCCATGCAATACAGCAGTTCTCCTTCTGGGTGTATATCTAAAAGAATTGAAAGCAGAGACGCAGATTCTTGTTCATTTGTTTGTTTTTTGCTAGCCATTTGTTTGTTTGTTTGCAATACTGGGGATTTTACCCAGGGCACTGAGTTAACATTCCCAGTTCTTTTTTTATTTTTTTATTTTGAGACAGAGTCTAAATCACCAAGTTTCCCAGGCTGGGCTTGAACTTGGAATCCTTTTTCCTCACACTTCCAGAATGCTGGAATTACAGGTGTGCACCATCATACCTGGCTCACAAACACATACTTTTGCATCAGTGTCAACGGGAGCATAATTCTCAATAGACATAATGTAAAAATCCAAACATCTGTAAGTAGATGACTGGATAAATGAAAGGTATATACATACAATGGAATATTATTAAAAGGAAATTCTGTGATAATTCTGTACCATAGATGAATCTGGCAAATATTATGAAATGAGCAAACTTAAAAGGACAAATATCATTTCACTTCTTTGAGGTACATAGAATAGTCAAAATTACAGAGACAGAGTAGAATGGTGGTTGCCAGGGACTGGGACAGGTGAGAATGGGGGTTGTTGTTTAATAGATGCAGAGCTATTACGGTACCCATCTTAATTGTCCCTCAAAGGTTCATGTGTAAAGGATTGGTCCTAGGCTGGTGGTTCTGTTTGGGAGGTGGGGCAATGTGACCTAGAAGGATGTTAGATTATTGAGGGGCATACCTTTGAAAGGATAATGGGGCCCTATCCTCTTTTCTCTCTCTTGCCTGGCAACTGAGAGATGAGCAGCTTTGCTCAACAGTGCACTCCCCACCATGATGTTCTGCTGTACCACAGGCCCGAAGCTATAGACCAAATGATCGTGGACTGAAACCTTAAAACTGGAAATTCCATATGTGAAAGAATATGTTCATTACAAAGTTACTTATAATAGTTAAGATATGGAAGCAACCTAAGGGTCTATGAGTAGATGATTGGATTAAGAGTGTAGTGAAATACTGTTAGCCTTCAAAAGAAGGAAATTTTGCCCCTTGCAGCAAGAATGAACTTGGAGAATATTATCCTAACTGAAATAAACCAGGTAATAGAGAAATATACCATGTCTCACATGTGGGATCTAAAATCTGACACATAAAGTTAAAGAATAGAAGGATAATTTGGGGAGTAGAGAAGATTGGGAGATGTTAGTAAATGGGTACGGTGTTTGAGTTATGTAGAATGAGTAAGTTCTGAATATCTAATGCACAGCATGGTGATTATAGTTAATAATTCTAAGTTGTATACTTGAAATTTACTAAGGAATAGATATTAAAGATATTTTTTACTACACTATATGGGTATATTAATCAGGTTGGTACACATTTCACTTTATATCTCAAAACATACATCTTAAATACAATTTTACCTGTCACATATCTTAATACTGGGGGTGTAGGGTAAGATTGATTATAAAAATTTATATGGAAAAGCACAGGTATAGGAAGGAGAGGTCTTAAAGAAGAAAGTGGAGGTTAGGGACATGGGCACTGTAATGGGTATCATATTTATTGTATAATTTGGGAAGTGTAAGATTTGAGCAGGTTTAGATGTATCTACTGATGAAAACAGAACAAAGAAGCCAGAAATAGATCTTTGCTTTAGAATCCTGATGTGACAAATAGAAGCATTGTAAATCCACGAAGAAATAGATTATTTATTAATTGAAGCTGGAAAATAGGTTATTAAGACAAAAAAATAAATAAAATCTATCCCCTGCACCACTTATAAAATCATTGTTAGATGAACATGAAGTGCAAAACTTTTAAGCTCTGGGAAGAAAAATGGGTGATTATCTCTCTGGTTTGGCATGGCATAGGTAGCGATAGTTTAGATAAGATGCACAATGTTCCAGAAATGAAAGAAAAGTGGATATATTTTCTGTTCATCAAAAGACACTAAAGAAAATTGAAAAGACAGGAGCCAGGGGGATAGGTACAACAGCTCTTAACCGATCAAGAATTTGTTAATAAGAACTCTCAACAAACCAAAAAGAAAAAATAAGAAAAAAATTAAAATGAGCATTCTAAAGGTATTTCTAGAAAGGAAAGTACACATGGAAGCAATAAAAATGAGTGACCTACAGTAACTTGCAGCTTCATCAATGAAATCTTAACGTCAGATATTAAGAAAAAGGAGTTGTCACATTGTGGAATGTAGCTCAATGATGGACTCATCAGAGGCCTTGGGTTCAATCCCCAGAATTACCCCCCACCAAATGCAAGTACAAATAATGTTTTTGGTGGAAGACTATAAACAATTTATGATATTCAGTAATCAGTATGACATAAAATACAAGAAAATGATGAACCCAAGATTTAGGATTGCTGTTACTGATTACTTCTTAAAAATAATCAAGGGAATGGGCTATAGACGGAGCATATAGGGATATAATACTGGTGCGTAGTTCTTAAGTAGGAAGGTGATGCATGTACATTTGTTATAAAATTAAAAATAATTTAACAAACTCATACCAGGAACAAATAATAATTAATGTGATGATCAAAGGATTATAATCTGTACCCAGATTCAAAGATGAATAAATATTTATGCAAGTAAATATCTATACATGTTGCCCAGGAATACAAATCAAGGCATGAGGGATAATCTGTGAGTCTTGCATTTCTTACAGTGACTGACACGGGCAGGTGTACTGTTTTGTTTTGGGTTTGTGTGTGTGTGTGTGTGTGTGTTTGAGACAGGGTCTCACTAAATAGTTCAAGCTGGTCTTGAACTCAGTGTGTAGCCCAGCCTGGCCTCAAACTCCTGGCGAATTTCCAGCCTCAGCCTCCCAAGTATTGAGATTACTGGTGTGCACCACCACACCTGGCATGAGCAGGCATATTGTGATGTTAGGTGAATAAACATCTGTCCAGAAATCTGTGGATCTCCTTTTTCAGTAATACAACTGAAAACATGAAGAGGTTTATCTCCAGTTGCCATACTCTTGGCCAAGTAGACTATTTATGAGAAAAACCTGGGGAGTTATAAAGTTGTTAAATACTTTGTTTTCTCCCTGCCCCCACTAGTGGGTAGGATATAATGAAGTGATATAAAAGATAATACAAACAAAAACTCAAAAAGAAAGTTAAGACTTCATAGTTATATCAAGGTTCTGAGTATCACTGGGGAAATAATCTACATTGAAGTGGTTCTTTATATTCTTCTGTTAATTCTATCACATAATTGAATTTTATTAATCTGGTTACTGATTTATTATGAAAATTTCAAAAGTAGGTTTTTACATTTTTGTATTTCGTATGTAGCAAGATCAGTTAAGAGTTTCGGATAATTTGTTTCTCTTAGCATCAGTGTTTTTGAGTGCATGAATTACAATTGGTTTATTGTTATTCTTACAACATTCTGTAACTGTTACTTGTCTGAGTACTGTGTTATTCAAAATGGTTGATTTGAGTGACTGCCAGCAAGCAAAGTTTTGCACCTTACCTGGAGAATGCTGATAAATTGTGTTGAAATGGGTACAGGAAAAGTTTATAAAACTATTTTAGACAATGGAATTTTATCTAAAACATTAAAGCCAAAGACTCATTGAAAGCATATTTTAAAGAGGGAGTACTATTCATTTTTGTGATAGATTATCTAAAGGTAATTCACATCTTTGACACACTTAATTGCTTAATCATGAAAAGTAGATTCCAACTGTACTCTTTGTAGTACTGGGAAGATTATGTCAAAATAGCCTGTCTTCAGAACCTGATTTTGAGACCTAGGAAAAAAACATATGTATTTATGAGTGAGTGCATGATTGGAGAATGTTAATATATTCTGCTAGTCCTGTGGTTGCCGTTGAAGTCATAGTCTGCTCATCTCTACTCAAATTTTTCTGTCAACTTCATAGGAAAATCAGATAGGAATTACATAGGGAAAGTGTCTTGCATGCTGTAAAATAACACTAACATTTTGACATGAAATAAATGAAATCTTGTTACATATAATGAGACAGTTTCATATATTTAAAGAAAAAACTTACTAGTCTGGTATGATTAAAAATTTTTTTCTGAATCTTTTAATTAATATGTAGGGGTGATTGACCAGCCTTGCATATCTTTTACTCCCCTTTATTATCTCCATTGATCTCAAACAGCACTCACTACAAATGTACTCCTCAAGCCTCTTAAGTTATGCTATGTATGATAAAGTACTGGCCAAGACAAAGTCTTGTCAGAAGTTCAAAATATAGGGAAGTAGAAATTTTATTAAGACCAATCATCATTAAAGTTGTCAAGAAAAATTATTTACTTACAAAATTGAGTATTTATGATTATGCACAAATGATCTTATCTTTGAGGAGGTAGTCAATAAAATATTTAGACATTAGATCTGAATGAGAATATATAATTTTTTATAAAAGTCAACAAATTGCTTAATGATTTAAAAATATAGATGAGAAGTATAATGTATTATTTACTAGTTAATAATTTTTACATTTACAAATAATTTGAGTTATTCATATATCTGATTTTGTTTGATTTTGTTTGATTTTTATATTAAGCAAAATATAATTAAGGAAGGTGTAACTTTTAAATTAAAATCCAAACTTACAGTAAATACAATTTCAGATCTTTGCTACAATAAAATGGAACTTGTAAATAACTTAGGCTTTTCTGTTTGTTTTTTAGTTATTAAGTCGAAAAGACAAAACTACCTTTGAAAAATTAGAGTATGTAATGAGTAAAGAAGATAACTACAAAAGACTCAGAGACTATATAAGTAGCTTAAAGATGACACCTTGCATTCCCTATTTAGGTGAGTTATGTTACTGTGTTTATTATTCCTAGTTGTTGCTCTTCCTTAATTAGTACATAAGAAATTCAAGGCAATTTTTTAGTTTATGTATTTTGAAAATAAATTATTACAAGATTGCTAAGCTGAAAAAAAAAATGACAGAGTTGTCAGCCTCATTACTTGGAATGTATTTTGACAATGAATTAGCCTTTTACCCTTAAGTTATTTTGTAAAAATGAGCCATATGGTGAAAATGATGTATTTTAGCTGTTTTAGTAATGCTCTTAAAGAATAAAACAATAGTTTACAATGAAGTTTAATACATTCACTGAAGACATTGATCAGAGTTATTTTATCATTGGCAGATATTTTACTGTGAAGAGTAGTTTCAGTGAATATTGGTATTATTGTTTGCCTGGGTGAAATCAGTTGTTTAACTGTGAAAATTTAGTACAGTTCTGTAAATTCATCTCTTTATTATCTTAACAGTGTTTATAGATTCCACAAACTATTTAACCAATAATGATTATATTCAACAAAATGCAGATAAGGTTTTGTTAGGTTTCTAATGAAAGTAAGTCTTGCACAAACTGTCCTTTTAAATTTGTCTATAAATTAAACATAAAGAAGATTATATATTCCTAGCATACATTAAGTTGGTTTGATCCTCCATAGGGTATTGAAGTGATAAGCATTTATTTGTTTCTAGTAGCTATGGTTTCCATTTCTACTCTTTTATGTAACTGTTCATACTTAATTTCAAGATATTTGTGAGAGTAACTAAAAAGTGTTAAGAGAGTCTACAAACCTTTGAAATCTTTACCAGTATTTAGAATGTAAGGTAGGGACAAAGACAGTGGATACATACCATTCAGCTGCTTAGTTCCTGGAGAAGAGTTGAACTCATCTAGCATTACAGGAGTATCTAGAAGTCCACTGGGAAAGCGGGAGGTGTGCTGTGTTGAAAGCAAAATGCTCTTAAGCATAGTTCATTTGATTGCCATTATACAGTGTATGTTTGCACTTTTTTTTTTTTCTAAGGCAGGGTCTCAGCCGGGCGTGGTGGCTCACACCTGTAACCCCAGCACTTGGGAGGCTAAGACAAGAGGATCATTGTGAGTTCGAGACCAGCCTGGGCTACAAAGTGAGCTCAAGGCCAGCCTGAATGGCATAGTGAGACCCAGTCTCAAAAAGACAAGGGCCGGGGATATAGCTCAGTGGCCTAAGCGCCTGCCTGGCAAGTGTGAGGCCATGAGTTCAATCCCCGGTGCCGCAAAAAATAAATAAATAAATAAAAATAAAAATAATGACAGGGTCTCATTGTGTCTCCCATACTGGCCTCATACTCTTGACCTTCCTACTCAATCTCTTGAGTGCCTAGGATTACAGATGTGAACTCCCACACTCAGCCATGTGTTCTGCTTTTTACCATAATCATGGCTGTCCCCACATGTGAATATAGTTTAGGGGAAAAGAATACAGGGTTTTAAAAAATAATTTCATAATTTACAAGAACAAGCTTTTTATTGCATGAAAAACATTACAATAGACTGAGAATTGGCAGTCCTTAGTTTAAGAGGAGCTCTGCTACAGTATATTAGCTGTAGAATTGTTTTCTTTGAAGTTTGTTCTGTTTGTCTAGAAAAAGCATGTACAGGACCAGAATCATGTCCTTAAGGGTGGATGGGTCCATATTGATGTCTTTTAATTCATTTATTTCACAGTTGAAAAAGCTAAGGTTCAGAAAGATAAAAGACCTGATTCAGAATGCTAAGACCTAATTGGTGAAAAATCTGCCATGTAAAGTCTTAGCTTAGCATGCTCATTTATACCTGCTAAACTGTCATTCTAAAATGTACTGATCATATGATTTTTCTCATCATTAAATTGTCTTTTTCACACTAAATTCCATAATTTGTATTTTCTAGAAAAAATTATTTTTATTAAAAATGAGAAAATGACTAAACAAATTAATCCTTTTATTTAGGAGTATTTGTTTTATATTTTCCCAAAGTGGTGACTTCATATGAATTTTGAATTTCACATTAAAATGATTATGTATCATCAGTTTAATATCTAGTAACTCCTTTTTAGGCACCTCCCACAATTTTTTATACTGCTGACAACCATGCTTGGAGCCTCACACATCTTAAACAAATGCTCTACCATTAAGCCACATCTCCAAGCCCTTTTAATTTTAAGTTGCTCAGGCAGGCCTTGAACCTGAAATCCTCCTACCTCTGCCACCTGAGTAGCTGGGATGGCAGGCATGCATCACCACACCCAGCTCTTTCTTTTGTATGTTCTGATGACCTAGAATTGTGCTTTTTTCAGTCACCATATGGTTCACTTAAGCTTATAAAAAAAAACAGTACCCTGTTCTTACTGGGAGTTTGATTGTATAGTATGTTGTTTTCTCCCTCTTCATTCTATAGAAATTTTCTCAGTAAGGTTACCTTCAACTTTGTAATTAAAACATTTAATAGATATTTCTCAAACTCCATCTTAATTTTACGATTAAGATGTTAGCTATTTCTCTTCCTTGAAGTTCTTCACAACTAGCACCAGTCTTTCTTGGTTTGCCTTCTGCACTTCTGGCTTTTAGTTTATTGATGGCTCTTTCTCTCATTTTCTCTTAAATGTATGCTGAGTCTCAGTCCATTTTTTTGTTTACTCTTAGTGGAGCGGTATCGTTCAGGTTCTTCCCATGTATTACTTAATGACTCCCAAATCTAGACTTGACTTTGGATATCTAGCTTTCTACTTAATTCTTTCTACTTAACTCTCATAACATTTTAGATTCTGAAATATTGATGGATTAAATTAAATGTTGAAAGTAATTCCAACACATATGAAAGTGACCTCATCATCGTTTCCTCTTTTTCCAAACCTCTGAGCCTCATCTTCTCTTTAAGCTTAGTGCACCAGTGATCACATCAGTGTAGCAATATCTGATGCTTATAAAAGTAAGCATTTAATAAATATTTATTGGTTCAACTAATTCAATCCCCTTCCCACTCTTCCCGTTGTTCCTATGATTTTATCTGTTTTAATTTGTTTCAATACAATAAATCTATTTGTGTGACCTAATTCCATTGTTGCAGCTCTGCTTCCTGTATTCTCTAGCAAAAGATGAGACATGCATCTGAGGTCTGTCCAAGAATTAGAAACCAAAAGGGAGAAAACATGGCAGAAACCTTAACATGGTAAAATGGAGAACTTACACTTTAGCGCCTGCATAATTTTATATATTGGTAGTCTTCATATAGTTCATTTCTGTACTGTAACTTGGAGAAACATGTAAATCGAGATGATTGTGGGCCATTTGGCATAAACATTAGTAGACTTGAGATACGAAACATTTGTCAGATAAGTTACTCTGACACTCACAGTTTGTTTCAAGCATGAAAATCATCCTTTGAGTATAGTGACAGTTTTATATCAAACCTTCACAGTAAATTTATTCAAAGCATACTTGGCTTTTCTTAAAAATGTGAAGCAGATCTCTTGTATAGCTTTTTGACTGCTTGATTTATGTCGTAAACATCTTATTTTTAAAATTTCTGGTCTTCGGTACTGAATTGTGTTGAATGAAAATTTAACATTAGTTAATGTTTACTTTTTTCATATTTTATTATTTATATTTGATTAGGTTTTGATTTTTAAAGTTTAATTTAACCTTTATTGTGGGATCTTTTCCCATTAATATGAAAACAGACCTAGTTTAATTACCAAAACTTAAGTGTTTATAAGATGTTGCACAAGGCCAGATATGGCACACACCAGTAATGCCAGCACTGGGGAGACTGAGGCAGGAGGATCACTGCAAGTTAGAGGCCAGCTTGGGCTACAAAGTGAGTTCAAGGCCAGTTTGAACTGCATAGTCAAACCCTGTCTCAAAAAAGACCAAAAAAAAAAAGTTTTACATTTGATAGCACAGAACTGGCCTGAAGATGTTTCAAAGATAATACTCTTTGTTAAAATGGTAGCCTCCTTTAACTATTCTTTGGATGTACAGAATTTGCATTTATCTGTTGTACTTACCAGAGGTTCTTAGGGAAAGAATTTATCAACCAAAAGAATCTATGGTCCAGACTGAAAACATAACAGCCAGTGATCTGTTTCTTAACATGAGAGGTGGTCCAAACTAAGTGTTTTTTCTGCTAAAAATGATTATCAAAAGCAACCATTCTTTGTGAAACTTAAAAAAAAGAGTAGGAATTAAATGGTGATTAAACTCTTTATTTCCATACTGCGAAATGTATCTGTAACTCAATATGGATTAAATTATAAGCAATAGAAAATGTAGTCTTGGCTGTCTACTCCTCATCTCTTGGAAAATTGTCTCTTCTGTTGGTTTGCATTCAAGGTAAAAATTAGTCAGCTTGGACAATACAGTGAAAAATTCTTAGAGCAAAGATACAATTTGTCTAGAGAGGAATGGTTTGGCATATCTTAAGGAAAAAATTGTTTTATATGAGAATTATTGTTTTAAATCTGAAAATCATTAACAGCACTCATTTGTTCTTGTCATTGGAGAATAAATAATCTTAAGGGGCTTGTTGAAGAATTTGGCATGGGAAGTTTTACTTAACTGCAAAGAGAGAAAACGAACGTCATACTAAAATAATTTAGTTATATGAAACATGATAAATACCCTTTCTTGTGTATTTGCCAAACCTCATTTCTAACTTGCTCATATAATAGGAAGATGCAGTAGTAGCTCAACCAGATTAAGATGCTTACTGGGAAAGAAGGCATATTTTTAGAACTATGAAAGTAAGTAAATTGTTTTAGTACTATACATTGCTTACTATTGAGTAGAAGCAGAATATTACAGAGAATTTTTTGTAAAATCTCCAGCCCTTCTAAAGTACACAAGTGCACTATGTCTAGATACAGTTCCTCCTCTCTCTGAAAGAGACAGCTCCACTTTCCTTTCCTTTTACCAACTTAAAATGTCAGATTATCATAAGAGGTTTTTAATTAAGTTTTTGTTTTAAGAAAAGACTTAATAACTTTCTGTAGTACAGTGCACCCCTCTGAAAAACACACAGCTTTTATTTCTGTTATGTTATATTCATTAATATACCTCATCCCCAGCAAGACTTTAGGCCCTTGTCTTAGTTCAAGACTTTATCCTTATAACATATAAACAAAAGTAAGCATTTAGTATACAAAGTATTCGTTAGTCTAACTAATTAGATAAATGATTCTTTTCTGGCTCTTCTCATTGTTCCTGCAACTTGGTTTGAATTTCTGTTTAAACACAATAAATATGTATGACTTTTTGTTTTGTTTTGAGGAAAGGTCTTGATATGTAGTTTAGACTGGCCTTGAACTCACTATGTAGCCCAGGCTGACCTCAAACTCATAACAGTCCTGCCTCAGCCTCCAGAGTTCTGGGATTACAGGTGTGTGCCACTATGCCCTGCATCTGATATATTTTTGAGTCATCTATTTACTCCCCTCATTTGCTTTTAACATCTCAGCAGGCAACCAGCATTTGCTTAGCAATGTATGGTATTAAATATGAATGAAATGGACTTTATCCTTGCCTTTAATGATAGAACTGTGTGTCATTGTCTTTTACATTGTAGTGTGTTCTCATCACAGGTAATGAAAATTTTCAAGTATACCCAAACTTAGAAGAATCTTCGAATTTTCTGGTCCTTTTTTTGTTTTTCATATATTGTTATGTTGAATATTGATCTCTCAAGTAGAATATAGTTTTACATTAGTTTTAGAAATTTTTATTAAGTTATATACATGTATTTAAAATTCAGGTACTTTCAACAAAGTCTAAGACTTCCTGTAGTTCTGCAGGAATTAATGGAATATTTTCCTTTCCTTTCTGTAGTATTTGATTAAATACATAAAAGGCTGTGACAGTTGTCTCAAAAAATGCCTAATGGTGAAAAAACGTTTCTGACTTTTCATATTTTAAGAGTTTTATTCATTTCTCTGGTTTGATTTGTAGACACTATACACTCTAGATTACTTTACCCTATTGTTTTGATTATATATTATTATATTCTGTTCTAAAACAGCAGTAAGGCATGTTCAGTTCTTTTCTTTTGGATCTTGAGCATGAGCTCTGATCAAATGGCAGCTAGCCCTTGCTTTTTCTTTAGCCAAAATTACATTCCCATTTTCCATTACTTCATTTATATCCTTTTATGCCCTTTTTTATATATTTAAACTTCCTCTACTGTTCTTTTGTTATGTTTTCTGAAGTTTAGTTTAGACCAGAGAGAGACTTGTGGTATAAAAGGGCTGAAAATGGAGCTTTATTAATTTTATTCCTGTTTTTAGTTACTGAAAAACATATATCAAATACAAAAAAAACATAAAAGTAACAGCTGTGCAGATCTGTATGCAAATCATAAACAGAGTCAGATCTCCCAGTTTTAACATCTTTGTTAGTGGTGTTTCCAACTATTGATACTTCTGGAATTTGTTTTATAAGTTTTTGAGCAAAATTAAAAAAAAAAATCAAAGGAGGATCAGCTGTAAGCAATAAATACATTTTTGGAAGAAGGTTATCCCTAATAAAGTTGTTGGTTAGAGGATCCCTAATAAAGTTATTGATTGCAAAAATGAGTTAAAGGCAAGCTAAACATTAGTCACACACTGTAAAGTAGAATTCGCAATTTGGACTAGCCACACCCCTGCGTATTCTGCTCTGAAGCTGTTGAATACTCATTATTGGGAAATGTAACAGTTCCCTAACACTGTTTTAGTATCAATACCTGTGAAGCTGTCCAAGCTTTTTGACTTGAGTAGCAGATAGGATTTTTTTTTCAACAGTATAGACCAGAAAGTTAGAGGAACAAGGATACTAATAAATACGTTTGAAATTATAATTTGTGTGAAACATTGGCACACCATTCTACCTTTTAATAATATATTATCAGCAGTTTACTGACACTATGAAGTGCATTGCAGAAAATTTTGGTGTTCATCATAGGAGAAATTCATTTGTATATTTCTCTTTATAAGTTTCACATTTAAATAATGATTTGTGTGTGGGTTTTGTTTTGTTTTGTTTTGTTTTAAAAGTAAGTATGTCATACTGTGGACCACATAGTTCTTTTGGGAAAATCATAGGTTATACCAAGAAGTCAAATATAATCATTAAATGTGATAGCCATAAATTCAGTTTGAAAGAACTTTTATTCAGTGGAAAAAAGTTTTCTATTGGCAAAACTAGAGAGTTCTCTAATTTCCTGTCTGTACTTTTATAAATAAAATGCATTACTTGACTGAAATCTTAAAATTACTTTTTCATTGGAAGTTAGATCATTCTTATAGTTTTAAAGTAAATTGTTAAATATATTGAACATGTAGTTTTATTTTAAAATAAAGCTTTGCTTTACATCGTGACAAATATTTACATTTTAGAAAACAAACTTTGCCTGTGTTCAGTCAATACAATTTTTGAAATAACCAGAATACAAATACAAATAATTTTCTGTAGTATACTGAAGGAAGGTGAAACTACATTCACAGATTTTTTTTTATAATTATAGCAAAATTCATTTTACAAACTAGAAATAAATTGTGCAAAGTAATATACATGTAACATTTACAATTTGGAGAACTGAAAAATCAGAGTTTTGTGTCATTTAAATTGGAGACCGTCTCTCCTCAGTCAATAGGCTTGATCATCATCTGAACTGCTCTCAAGGAGTATGACCCGCCTCTGTATTCGGCCCAGAAAATCCCATCTTGGTGTTTGCTTCTGTAGTGGCCTCCTCTGTACCACACTCCATTCAGGTTGGAATGCGCGCAGGCATTGTACCACCAGCCTCCTTTATGGAAGTGAGCACAGTTGCCTTTGAGGAAAAAAAGATAGCACAAGTAAAAGTTCCTTCTGAGTATGGTACTTTGCAAATCATCAAAAACTTACTCTGCCTTGTAATATCTCAGTTTGATCCTCCTATACTGTTTTCTTAGTAATCAGTAATTTTCTTTCGTTTATTCTATTACCTTTGTCTCCTGTACTTAAAAAGATGACTTTAATTGCTTTTTTTGCTTTATTTTTTGCTTGCTTAGTATGTACTTTTAAAAGATATTTAATTTTCTAGTTATTAGGGTAAATAAAATGCAGTGTTTGTACATAAGAGAGATACAGAGGAAGAGATTGGGAAAGGAAAGATACAGCGTTGGCTAAAGAAAAGGGTAAAGTTAGAAGAAGACTGAATTCTTAAAATAGTAAAAGCATAATACAGTAACATAGCTTTACCAGCAAATAAGTAGGTTTCTCTAAACAAGTAAACATAAATTATGGTCATCTCTTTTCACCTACTTACGCCAGTGTGAAATAGGTTAACTTAGAGACCTGTGTGCCGCTTGCTAAGATAATATTTGAAGGAAAAATGAGTCATTTTTCAGGTTAGATGCCTCTTCAATGCCAGAAACTAGGTTTAAAAGGCAGAGTATATGAGAATTAAATTTCAGATTCTATGGATGGTCTAATTAGATTGTTCTAATGAAAATATTTCTTCATCCTGTATGCCGCATTTCACAATCATCTTGCTTTTTCCCTCTAGTTAATGCTTTTACACCATATATCCATTGTCTTCCTGCAGACTTTTATTTAGACTTCCTTCTCATGTTCGCCCTTCCTGACTAACTCAATAGCACCCACCCCAGGCTCTGCTGCCTGTCACTTTCTTCTGTTCTCTTATTTTACTTATATATATTCTAATAAATAATAATAAATCATTTCACTCCTCTTCTTAGAGGTGAGCTCCAAAGGGCAGAAATGTGTTCACTGCCGTATTTCTGTCACCCACAGTAGTGTTTGGTACACGGTAGTTGTCAAGTTAGTACATGAATTTGTGATTGTTTTATTTCCACATGAATGTGGTTTGGTTTGGCTTTGGTTTTCCCCCAGAATCTTGTTTTTCACAAATATCATACCTATAGAAGAGATCCTAAGTGCTGTTGTTTTCAATAGGTTTTATGTGCTTTGTATCCAAAATAACCTTTCTGAAAGATTTTAGTATCATGTATTTTACTAACCCGGTTCTGTTTAATGCACAGAAAGTGATGATTCTGTGAAATTGTGTTTTTTAAAATCTTTTTACTCACCTGCATACATATCTTTATCTCTATCCAGTGTGGTGAATTGTTTACCATTGTGCCACATCATAGAATCTCCTGCGTTTCCCTGGTAAGTTCCCAGGCGCAGTCTGTAGAATTCACCTTCAGGTTCTAGACGAAAGCTACTGTATTCTGCATAGACTTTCTTATCACTCCAGTCTTCTAATTCAATCAATAACTTATAATTATCTTGGTTGCTAAGCATATAGATATTTTCTAGTCCAAGCCAATATTCACCATCAATATTTCCAAATCCTTTCTGTTAATAAAGAAACATTAGTGTGTAAATAAGTGGAGAGATAGTAAATATTGGTATACTGTAGATAACATTTTAACATTCAGTAACATAAAGATGTTTGCCATTTCAGTAGTAATGTGAACTTCCATTTTAGTAGATCACCTGATTTTTATAAGCTCCACTTTGTCATTTTGTTTTGCTTTGCTTTCTCTTAAAATGTATTTATTTGCATAGTCAGCTTCAAACCCTACAGATAAGACAAAGGCAAAACAAAACCAAATTTATTTATGTCTATTAAAAACTATTATTTGGTAAACTACCTAGATCCTTAAAAAGCTAGGTCCCTACTCTCATTCTCATCCAAAGGGTCTTTTTCTGTAAAAGTATGTGGATATTTTCTCACTTTAGTAAAAGAAAAAAGGTATTGATATTATTGTCATTCAAGGAAAATGATAGCATGCATTGTAGGTATTTTTTTTCTCCTTTCTCTTTCTCTCTCTTTCTCTCTTTGTCTCTTTCTCTCTTTTTCCCTGTGGTACTGGAGATTAAATCCAGGGCATTTGTACTGAGCTACATACCCAGCCCATTTTTTATTTTTTACTTTGAGACAGGGTCTCATTAAATTACTAAGTTGCCCAGAGTGGGTTAGAATTTACAGTCTTCCTGCCTCAGTCTTCCGGAATGCTGGGATTAATGATATGTGGCATCATACTGGCTCCAAACTATCTGCTTTAACTTTACTATAAGTAAAATTACTAAATATAAAATGATAAAGTACTATAATTATCTTCAGGATTCCCCTTCGAAAAGTTGTAAATCAGTTTGATAAAACAGATTACCCTATTTCTGTAAGCCTTTGACAGTTTAGGTGTGCAGCAATGTAACTTTAGTACACTTGATCTTACACTCTTAAATGTAGGAACCGTGCTCCCTACCCCCCAGCATTTGTGCTAGTTCTTGCTTAGAAATTTGTACTTCTGACTTGCGTATATTAATTTCACATTCTTAGCTGCCCATAAATTTTCACCTAAGACTGAATAATCACATGCTACTTCACAACTTTGAACAGGGAATTTGCCATCTGGGAAATATAATTTTTTCTGTCTGCCATCCTTTAATTGAGGATGTATGTATGCCACTCATAAAATTAGCATTATGAACATCAAAATCATTAATAAAGACCAGTTGTTTACCTTTCCAAAACTTCTAACATGATCTGGTTCTATATGAAAATCTTGGTGTCTATCACTCCCCAGTAGCCCATGTTGTGTCATAAACTTAATACATAGTTATTAGAAATAATTACTCCAAGAAAGGGGGTCATTTTCTTTAAAGTCCTATACTTTATTATTGCTTGAGTATGTTTGTTGTTACAAAGGTCTTGGAAAGCAGAATGGGGTAATGTTTGCAAGGTATAATTGTAGATGATCCAGACCAAAAGGGTGCATTTTAAAGTGTATCTTTACCTTGCTCTTTAAGTTTGATTTTAAAACTAGAGGGAGAGCAGTCTTTTCACAAATATAGATAGATAATGAAAATCATTTCGATAGTTAATTCCATATCTTATTTATTGCATAGAAAGAATGGCCACTACTGCAAGAGTGTGTTTGTTCCCCTTCTCTAGGTCTTAGCTCACTGATTTTACCTTGTAGCTGTCCCAGTTTCTGAAGAAGTTGACAGAGCCATCTGTTCTTTTCTGAATGACAGTCCAACCCCCAGGATCCAAACTGTTCTCACACCATAATTGTATTGGTCCATTGCTGTTTTCAGGTTTAATCATATAAATCCCACTGACTGAATGCCCAGCTTCCTTTGCTTGGTGACAGTCTTTAAAAGGACCTGTAATTTAAGTATCATTGATTATCAGGAAATTTAATATGGCAAAAAAGATATTAAAATAGTTTTTAATCAAGATTCTTACCTTTATGTTTTTCTTTACAGCTACCACTTTTTATCTGTTGTGTACACAGTACTATAAAAGTTAAACTAAAAGAATTACTCCAGTCCCACTATTTGGAACATTAACTTGTTTCATTTTCCACTCTTCTCTGTCTTGTTTGTATATAAACACTTTTATATTGTTATAATCCTAAAACAAGTAAAAAATTGGATTATGTCTTTAATTTAACAAACATTTCTATGGATCTATAATCTCCCTTCTAGCACTTACAGTACAAGTATACTAGTCCTTGACATAGATATACCAATATTTATTAAAGTTCCATTCTAACTTTTGCCACTATAATTAATACTATACAAAGTATCTTCACTCTTATTGGCTTCTCTTGTAGTGGGATTGATATACTTGACCAAGAAAGTATATCTTCCTATTATCCAGTTTACAGTTCCCAAAATTTTATTTCAATGGAACACACTAGTCCCTTGAGATACTCAATAAAAATTGAGTACTAAAGTTAAATAAGTCCTAGAAATGCTATTATTTTGTTTTTGGAAACTCACAGTATACATTCTTATATTAAATACTGAGATGCCCTGAGATAAATCAGAGTTCCCAAACTTAACTAAATCTGAAATTTCATCCCATACAGCATTTCTTAATAGCCCATAAAAGTACATTTGAAAAGTGTTAATCTAAGTGCCCCCCCACCCCCTGCTGCCACCGCTGCCCAACTTTCGGTGCTAGGGATTGAGCCCAGGGTCTTGCATACACTGGGCAAGTGTATGCTCTACCACTGAGTCAGCCCCCTGGCTCAGCATCTGAATGTCTTTCTAAGCATTTTACCAGTTTATAACCAATGGCAATTTTATTGCATCCATGTGATGAACCTATGATAGTTTATAGATGATTCCACAGATAGAACTTTTTTTTGTTTTTGTTTTGTCTTTTTGATACAGGTTTTCACTATGCAGTTCAGGCTGGCTTTGAACTTACTATTTAGCCCAGGCTGGCCACAAACTCGTGGTGATTCTTCTGCCTCAGCCTCCCAAGCATTGGAATTACACGTGTACATCACCACTCCCAGCTTAGATATCCTATTTTTAATCTATTGATAAGCTCTTCAAATTTTATTAAATGACATAGTATTTTGTAAAATCAGATGTAAAGTCTCATTCTTGAATTTGTAGTTTCCACACTGTGGGGATCTGGAGAAAGATAGCTTCTAGTTTTATGAAACATCCTTCAGTTTCATGCTTCACTAGTATTTTGAGCCTTTGCATAAGCAGGCAAAATATTATGATTCAGAATTATCCTAAATCTCTATTAGAACAAAACATAAAAATTCCAATTGTCAGATTTTATGTTTTGCTAGTTTTTAAATTCTGAAATACATACTTTAGAAATTATGTGAAAACATTAAGAATTCATGTAAGAATTTCTGTTCTGTAAGGATAACAGAATTGTTGAAATTTTGAGAAATCTGTTATATATACTGTGCCTAGAATATACACTGTCCCTTTTTGGCTTTATTAGGAGAAAATTAATCTCATTGAATAAGTATTTATACATTTATATTATTACAACAGATTCAAGGAGTTGATTGCTCCTTGAATGAGACCATTTTTGTTTTTGTTCTCAGTCATATCTCACTATTTTAACTCTTAGTATATCATCAGTAATTTTTTTATTTAAATGAATGACTCAGATCTTTTTCCCCATTTTAAATACAAGAAAATTGAAAACATAAAAATCAAAAGAATACCAATTTATCTATTTCTTATCTTTATTATGTTACATAAATACTTCACTGTTTCAGGTTTTCAAAATTTATAGTGTCCATAAGCACTATAGCTTACTAGTAAAAAATAATGAGAAATTGGAAAGACTTATGGTTCTAGAGTTTCAGCATTGTTCATTTTTCTTTTCTGGTATTTCCTTATTTTTGCATTCATTGTGAAGGCCTCAAAGACAGGTATAATTGTTTTAAAATTCTTGGTCTTTGTATTCTTAGCTTGCTGAGAAGTTTTGTTGTTTTGTTTATGTCATAATGGAGTTAGTTGTTTTTTTTTTTTTAAAGACTTTTTATGTGTCTATTGAGACTATGGGGTTTTCTGTTGTTGTTTTTATATATTAAAATAGGAAATTATGTTGATTATATATATAATATTAAATCAGTCTCATATTCCTGGATAGACTCATCTTGGTCAGAGTTTTTAAAACTTAATAAAATATGTAAAAAAAATCATCAATTACTGTTAATCTCTTTTTTCTTTCATTTCTGATCTTGATATAATAGCATCTTATTTTTAAATTAATAAAAATATGACTAATTGAAGACTTAATGTATAAACATTTCTACTGCAGAGAAATAATGTACTGTGGCAAAACCTTATGTTCTGTAAATTCATGCACCAAAAACAGCAACTGATTTTAGCTGTCAGAATACTATATATTCAACGTGAGTTACTTGTAATACAAAACATTAATGTGTTTGGGGGGAAAAATTCTGTGTAAACCAGCATGACCTCTCTTTATTAATATTTTCCTTTTTTTCCCCAATCACATAGGAGCTAACTTCACATTAGAGAAACATGCATTGCAGTCAAGTCAGAGAAGGGTAGAGAGGGTGTTTCAGGATGAAATTTTTGAAACCTTTATTTCCTGTATGAGAAAGAAATGAAAGAAAAAGTGAAGTATGATTTCTAAGATTGGATTTTTTATATAATGAATGGTAACATATTTGCTTACTCGTAGGTAAGAACTATATCTTACTGGGTTGTTTTATATAATGGATGGTAATGTATTTGTTTACTCACAAGTGAGAACTATATCTTTTCTTCTGTATTCAGTTTGAGCCTAATAGGCCCTTGGTTGATTTATAGAACTAAATGATTCCCGGTAGCAATGGTTTCTATCATGTCCTCAGTTCTGCATTATTTGAGTTGTGCACAGGGCATATGGTAACAGTGTCTAAGAACAGCTGAGATACCTGCCCTGAGCTTTGAAGATTGAGTTAGAGGCTATTAGGACAGAGGGTCTGACCGAGAGCACACACGATTAATAGGTTGAAGCATAAAGGCGAGGAGGGTGATTGGTTTTACAGAGCAGTTACAGGTTTCGTAAGTCTGAAATATAAATGACTGAGGATGATACTTAGAGATCTTCAGGCAGGCTATGGAGCCCACTTCAGTCATTTGTTTGACTGCTTTGCTTTAAAAGTGTCATTGTGATTGTTTCCAAAGTTAGTCATATTTTTTTCCTATCATTTTCAGGGAAGTCAAGGATATCTGAAGATCTTTGTTCTTTTTTAAAAACTTATTGGTACTCTAGTTTTTGTACACATGAAAAGATTTTGTTGTAATGTGCACAGATCTTTCATTTCAGAAATTTGTACACTCTATGTTGTCTGTCAACTTTGTAAATGTTTGCTATGTATTCATTTGAATAGTTCAGCCAGTTTACATTTTACACATAAGTACACATTCAAAAGTTGGACTTTCATAAGGTTATTTGAATTCCTGCAAAATACAAAGGATGTCAAGATTTTGAATGTAGACAAAATCCAGGTTGAGTACACCTTGCTCAAAATTCTTGGGACAATATTCTAATTTTGGAGCTTTTGGATTTTAGAATATTTGGGTAGGCTTTAAAGTTGAAACTTTCTGTGAACACTCAAAAAGTTTTAGGTTTGGGGGCATTTTAGATTTTTTTATTAAACTGTATTTCTTAATTTGCGTTTGGCAAATGCCATTTGTTCCATAGGTGTTTAAGCTGTGTGTTTAAACAAGTTAAATAAGCTTTTTTTGTTTTACACTACTAATTTATCATTTTTTATAACTAATTAACACAGTCATATTCCAGCAGTCTCTTTGCTTAGCCAATCTGGCTGTTTTTTTAGTTGAACTTTTTTTGTTTGAAATATTAATAAGGTTGCACTTAAAAATTGACTAATAAGAGGCATTACAGATAATTTCAAAATGTAAGTGTTCTGTGATTATTTCTAGTAAGACAGGGTCTTTTTACTAATCTGTATTCAATAAACTGTCATAAAGCAGTAATACCCCTTTTTTTCCTGCCCCCTCATTCCAACCATCTCTTCAGAGGTAGCCACTTCCCGACTTCTGTCATTATACATGGGTTTGCTTCTGTGATTCTGTGGTTTAAAACAACCTATCACTAAAAAGCACATTTTTAATGTCTAATGATTTTTGTGCAAATTTATGTTTTTAAGCCTACATTTTATTTATTAACATAGCAAGGCACATAAAAGTAAATACATTTTTAAAAACGTAAAATTTTATGATGGTCAGACCTAGCATACGCTGCATTTTCGTATGTGTCACCTCATCCAGTTACTATCACAATCTATACCAGAAAACATTCTCTCCAGTAGGAAGTCAACTGGGTCTTGGAAAAGTCTGGCCAGAATCCAAGTTTCCTGGTATTTAGATCTTTGAACTTAATGCTTTGGAAGAACTTTCTCTACTCCACTCATGTACAAGGAATGAACATTTTTATAAATATACTACTTGGAAAAATTTAATGGTTTCTTTTATAAAACACTAACCTATAGAGCAGCCACTGAAAACAGTAACAGTTGAGAATTTTCTTGATGATAACTTTTCAGGTATATGGTTATGTTCCCAAATATTTCATTTTTAAAGTAGAAGGTAATAATTCTGAAAAACATATACTACAAATTGATGGATTTTTTAAAAGTGCATTTGTCTTACAGCCATTCCAAAAGGAAGTATAAAATTATTTGTTACTATAAAAACTATTTTAGTTGCAGAGAACGCATCATTTACCCCTCCCTCAAACCTGGCAGTTTTGTGTTCTCTTTTAGTTTACTGGTGTGATAATTCTTTTTGTTTTGTTTTGTTTTGTTTTGTTTTTGGTCTTTTTAAGACAGGGTTTTGCTATGCAGTTCAGGCTGGCCTTTAGCTCACTCACCAGCACAGGCTGGTCTCGAACTTGCAGCGATCTTCCTGCCTCAGCCTCCCTGGTGCTGGAGTTAACATGCGTGCGCCACCATGCCCAGCTGGTGTGATAATTCTTATGGTGTAGCTAATTATTTCTTTGAATTTAAGAGTTCACATTTATAGAATAAGAAAAAAAATGTTTAAATCAACTAACTGAACAAAATCAAAACTTATTTATGTCTTTAATTTTTGCATTAAAGATTGGTTTATTGGGCATTTATAATTGGGTGCTTTTGAGCATGAAATTTAATTCTTTAATATTAGTGTTTTTTTGGAATAAACCTCACTATACGGTAAAACTTAGAACTGATATTTTTGTTTTATATAAGCATTTTCATAGTTTATAAGTATATAAATATGTTACTAATCATATCTGTTGAAATTGGTACTACTGTCCACCTGAGATTCAGGGCCCATGTAAATTGCTGAGCAGCAGTTGTCTCCATATTTACATAATTGTGCTCTCCCTTAGTTTATAAACAATTAATACACCTGAGTTTTATTTATAAATTGCATACACAAACTGCTATTCTGATTATGTACCTTAAAAGCTTACACAAAACATAATTTTTTTTAAAAGATACGAAAAATGTTTTCTTTGTATATCCAGTGGATCACTTGGTATGTATATTCCCTTTAGAAATCAAAGTTCTTGAGAATATTAATATCATCATGTACCTAATTGTGTGTGTGTGTGTGTGTGTGTGTGTGTGTGGTTTTGGGGATTGAACCCAAGGCCTCACACATATTAAACATGTACTCTACCGCTGAGTTACTTCCTTAGCCTCATCACATATCTAACAATAATACTCGGACTTGTTGCTCTTGTTAGAACAATCTATACTGAAAGAATCTAGTACATTATATTAAATATTTTCATGAAGGATTTTAGAATGACAACTTTAAGAAGCACTATAAAATGTTACCAAATCAGCTAACCTTATTTAGCTGGTATAGATGAGATACAGTATCCTTCTACCAGGAGGCATTTCACTCAGATGTGTCCATGGAACAAAGGTTACTGATAATTCAAGAGGAACTATTTGAAATATGTGTTGACAGAAAGTAGAAGTATTTGTGGAGAGTCTGTGTCAAAGACTTCAAGAAACGCAGTTTTACTCATTTACTCATTCATTTATTTGGTCTCAGCCTTAAACTTTGGGCAGAAGTCATTGTATTGGAGCATTCTTTAAAGCTGGAGTAAGCATATTGGACTTTTCTGTTTGCAGTGGGGAACTGTTGAGCAGAAGTGTGATGCATAGCTAGTTTAAGAGGATGGCTTTGTTGGCAACATAGACTATGTTATGATGGAGAAACTAATCGGACTTAGATCAGGTGGCATGCCGGTTATACAGTTTCTTAGTGGACATTTGAGTGCCAGGCACTGGTGAAGCACCCTTGAAGTGTTAACTAACTGCATGAGGTGATTAACATTATCTTCCTGTTTTACAGATGAGGAAACTGAGACTTGGGGTTGGAGAGGAGTCTCAGTATCCTAAGAGGTCTCTGTCTTCTAGCTACTGCCATGAATAATTTGAATCTAAGTTAATAGTTTTGTCTCTGAAGAGAAATGAGACACATAGATAATACTCAGTTGACTTTGTGTATAAGGAAGGTAGAAAATGTCAAAGATGAGCCAGGGTAATTCATAACTGAGTGATAACATAAATTAAAGAAATTAATGTCATTTGACCTATGACTTTTATTTATAGAAATCTATCTCAACCTACATGATCATCAAAAACAAAAAAGTTATTTTGTAAAAGCTACAAGAATATTGATTACCATGTTTATGAGAGGGGGAAAAAGACTTTCTTGGTTAACTTTTCACCGTTAAGTAACTGTTGATATTACCCATATTGATACGGAATAACTATTGAAATTTTCTATAAAAGGAGAATGGTGCTTTGGAGAAAGGATTATTTTAGACTTTAGTTACTAATTAACTTACTCACTCTTTAAGTGCCTTCAATATGATGAACATAATATGCCAGATCTGATCCTGTCTAGATACTGAGATGGAATAATGAAAAGCAAATTCACTTTTTAACAAAAGCATTCAGACCAACAGAGAGAGAAAATAAGTCAGGAACTTCAGTGTAATACAATACAGAAAATATGTTCAAGAAATAGCCCAGGGTTTGGGGAAAGAGCCATCTAGGTGTGTTTGTTTGAATCTGAGAAGGTGTAACATTAGCCTTGAAAGATTTGAGTTAAGTTTTAATCTGCTAAATTGACAGATAAAGTGAATGAAGGCATTTCAGTAGAGAAGGCTGCAGCATGTGAGGTAATGCTAAAATGTCCAAATGCAAGCATCAGCTTTGGTTAAATCAGGAGGGAGAGCTTCATTCAGGAGTTACCTGAGTGCTAGTGATACTTGAAGCCTTGAAGATATATGAGGTTTCTAAAGTAGAATATCTTGAAGAAAACTTTTTGTTTGTTTGTTTGTTTTTGTTTTTGCCATGTAGAAAGAAAAAGATGCCAGTTAAGGATCTAGAGAAGTAAGAAGAATCAGAATAGTTTTGCTTTTTAATTTAAAATCAGAATATTGTAGTAACAAAACCCAGAACCGCAGAAGTAACAGCTGGGCTCCACTGCAGAAAGAGACAGCCACTTGTGATAGCTTTCTTTCTGGTCTTTTTTGTGTTTTTGTTATTGATGTTTGAAGTTATTTTACAATCTGTGTACACTTTTATATTGTGTCTTTTCAGTGAGTGAATGAATGTGGTTTACTTACATTTATTTTCACTTTTGGCCATTCTAAAGAAGCAAATCAGCTTGTAAAGATGCCAGAGTGTGGCTTATGGGGCAGGGAGGAGTGTGCAAAAAAAAAGAATGACTAATGAGAAAATGAATTCAGGCATAAACTAAAATATGAAAGATACTTTTTCAGAAAGTTAGCCGTGAACTTGCTAAAATGAAACAAAGAGGGATTATTTGTCTTTGTTTTCTGGGAATCTAGCTACATGACTGATAATGAATGGGGCAAGGAATGAAATTAAGAAAATAGAGGTAGGGATCTTAGGATCAATGCAAGGGATTTTTATAGTAATTAAAGCTTGCATTTATCTGGATGTAAGGTACAAATTATTGTTTGTTTGTCCAGTCCTGGAAAATAGGAAACCTTTTCCTACAAGGTTGAAGAAGTTAAGAAGTTGGGTTTTGTACAGATATTTTCAAGGTAGGAAAAAACAAAGAACCCAGGATCTGTTTTAGACTTGCTCTCAATATAGTAGTTAAGTGAGTCATTTTCTAGAGTGGAGGTATGGACCAGTACTGAAAGGATTGAAGAGAATGAAAACAAAATAGTAAAGAATGATGGTAAGAAGAGCAAGACGGAGGTAAAAAGACTGTTGAGTAGCAGGGAAGACCTGATTATATAATTACGGAGCAAGGCTCCATAGGTTAAAAGTGGACTGTGGGCTCATTTCCTGAATCTCATTGATAGTAACCTCAATTATAAGGATTTGGGTGGAAGACTACTTCCTTCTTTCACAGAATATACTTTTTATAACCTCCTAGAAAGCTAGAGCTGGGAGAGGAGATCAATTCTTAAAATTTAAATAAAATACAAACCTTTTAATTTATGTGTGTAATATCACCCAAATGAAGAATAAGAATTTATTATAAACCTTGTTGCATAAATCATAAAACAGTAATCCCATGCTTCTGTTTTTACCGGTAGGAACTCACCTTCATTGATGAAAGTCACTGGTGGTATCTTAAAAGGGCTTTTGGTGGGAGAAGTTACCAGATCCGGCGGCGGTATTAAGTCTCTGGGATAACCTGGATCCCTCTGTATCTCATTACCTCCCAGCAGACCGGGAGTGTACTGATGACTGTTGGGAATGTGTTGTGGCACCACCTGAACCAGAGGGGGTGACACATGGGTATCTTGTCGGGAAAATATCCTCAAGCATTGCTCTTCGAGCAGAGTGATCATCACAGACTGGTTATTGACAAGATCAGTCAGAGAAGCATATTTCACCTCTAATTCCCTGTACCTTGTTGCCATCTTCAACATTTCTGTGGTAACATTGAGGATCTTATTTTCCAGCTGGGAAAGTTCAAGGGAATTATCCCTCTTACGGATAATCTCATGTAGTAGTTGCATGTAGAGTTGAGTAACACGAGAGTTCATGTTACGGCTTTCTTTTCTCAGCAACTTTACTTCATTTACAATGTTTCCATCTACATCCACCACCAATTGCAGGACATCTATCTCTCGCTTCTGCCTGGAAAGTACATCCTTCAGGTTTTCAAGGTCCATTCTGGTGATCATATCTTTAATGGTTCCTGTATCTTGCCCTTTGGTGTTGACACAGATAGGCCCTGTTATTTTTTGTTCAGGTACCAGGAATGTGTATGAACATTTCTTTGCTTCCTCTTTACCATCTGTAGCACGAGGATATCGCCTTGGGGTTATTTTTTTTATTTTGAACTGTCCTCTGCTGTGTCCAGTGCCCATTATTAGGAAGAGTACCACACCTAGGGTCCAAATTAAAGCTTTCATTTTGAAATGAGGTTGTACAACGATGTCTTTTGAAAAACAAATCAACGAAAGGAAAAAGTAAAAAGAATTCATATTAATCTAAAGTCAGTAATAAGCATCAAAAGAAAAACTGAGTAATTCATTGGTGTTAATAAATTAGAATTAGCTTTATTTCTTAAACTCACTATTAAGTGATTTGAAATTTGCTTAAATTTCAGAGAATACCTCTTTCACTTATCACCTTATTGTAATGCCTTTTGTTCCCAAGCTCATTGACCAGGTTTTGTTTAGTGCAAAGGCCACATACTAGGTGCTGTTGGGATTTTTGTTAAACCCTAATAAGATACGTTTCTTAACATTTAAAAAACCCACTGTCTCTTAAGACTTATGAAAATGGTACGCAATGTTTTCTAAGGTATTAATTAAAACATTTGTGCTTAGTAATGTAATTACCAAGAGACATTACTTGTCCCTATCTAATTTAATATCCTACAATTGCAATTAAATTGGTCCACTGTAATAAATGTCTTTTACCTATCAAAGATATATTTTAGATAAATTTAAAATCAGTTTTAGCATCATATGTTGCTTCTTTGTTTTTGTAGTATGTGCTTTTGGGATTGGTGACAGGTTTAAGAATGATAGAATGCTCACAGCTCATAGTCATTATTGTGGCTAATTGCGTTTCTTGAGCCATAGTCATATATATGCTCTAAAGTTACGAATGATTCTGGAAATTTATGCTGTTACCAGGCAGTTCTACTGAACTACATTTTAGAGAAATGTTAATTTTCCACAAACATAAGGAAAGTTGAAGAACCTCCTTGGACTCATGTGCACGTCAAAGGCCGAGGCCACACTATTATTTGAATCAGGTCTAGAACTCAGGTTCCATGACTTTCAAGGAGTATTTATAGTAGCACACACAAAAATGTGTGCTTGAAATGTTTCATGTTTGCAATTTCAGATGAGAAATAAGTGTTCTTTATAGTTCAGTTCTCCAGCAGAAACACTGGAACTAGTTCCAAGAGCCAAGACTGTTTCTCTTTTCTTGTAATTTCCAAAACAATAGCAGTAGGATAGGGAAAGTATGTTCACTCCATCAGGTCCACTAGCCAGCAGCTTTACTTACAGCCCCTCCTCTCTTAAAAACTTGATTCCAACTGTTCTTTTGGGATTTGGAGACAGTATCTTACTGTGTAGCTCAGGCTGGCTTTGAATTTACTGTATTGCTCAGGCAGACCTCAAACTTGGTAATCTTCCTGCCTCAGCCTCCAGAATGTGCTAGGGTACAGGCATGTGCTACCACATTTGGCTTATCTGTTCTTTCTAAAGGATAGCAGTGGATACCCTAAGAACTTTTCTTTCCACCTTACTACGTTAGCACTTATTTCTCGATTTGAGAAGTTGTATGTGCCTATGATTAGTAGCAAGAGTATTGCAGGAATAGTAGTCAATACTTGTTAGGTGTTTTTTCAGTGCCAGCAGCATTTTATGCCCTTTACTTGGATTAAATCATAAGAGTTGCATCGCAACACTTATGAGACATACTACTATGCTCCTCATTTTCAGATGAAGTTGGCATCCAGAAATTAAGTACCTTGTCAGGAGTCACACAGCTTTTTAAGAATTTGAAACCAGGCAGAAAAGTCAACAATCTATGTTTTTAAATAACCACTACATTATATACTGCTGCATTCTAAAACATTTTTCAGTCACAGCATTATAACAATCCCTTACATTAAGGTAGTGTTTAACACACATTAACTATTTGCATTCACAACATTACGAAGTAAATGCTGTATCGTTTTACAAAGAATGAAGTCCTGGAGAAGCTACAATACTCAGATGAGGCTCAAAATTTCTATTCATAGCTTTTTAGATCTTTGACTTATACTTCCCCTAGTCATGTCAGAGCCACAGAGGAGTCTAGGTGTATGAACCACTTTTGTTAAATTTCATTTCCACCATTTTTACATCCCTGCGTTTTTGCTGTTGTTCCTTTCCCTTGGTCAGGTGATGTTTGTGCGTTCCCTTACTGTTATTTATGTAATCTACCTACGATTATGATCTCTCACAAAAACAAAGTATCAATGAAACATAGACCCTTGAGCTGTAGTCATGAAATCAGCTGTTACTTTCAGTCCCATGAAGCACATCTCAGTATTTTGGTGTTTTCAAATGAGCAGTGTGTTCAAAGTGAACAATGAAAATAAACCAAAGAATGGATAGAGTTTGGAGAAATTGTTCTTGTATTAAGATAGGGCGAAGAGTATAATATATTTATACCAAAGCCTTTCATTGCTGATAACCAAAAGTTTGCTTGAACGAGTACTTTCAGCTTTTTGTTTTTATACTTTGCCTTCTGACATTAGTAGAAAATTTTGGCTTTAAGAGTCATCATTCTATTTTACTTAAAAAAAGACTTACTATATATAAGGGTTGCCTATACTAAAAACTTACAAAAGATTTCTTGTTATATTTCCAGATTCATAAAATTTAGAAGTGACTTGTTTTAAAAATTGAGGACAGTGAAAATAAAATATAAACTATCAGCCTTTTGCATAAATATACATCATTTCTCCAACATATTTTAACTTACCTGGTACTGAAGACCACTTGTTTCATTTTAGTAATAGAATGGAAACAGCTAAGTCATAAAACTTTATTTAAGTAATTCCTACTGTGAAATTAGCTACCAAAAATAAGGAAAATCCAGAGTGTTACTAAACTTCTATTCAAAAAAATAGGATTTTATAGATAATGCTGATTGGATAGCCTGTATTAATACCAGATGGAGATTTTTATAGAATAAGTAAGGATATGTTAGCTAAAATTTTGTATCAGCATTGTCATTAGATAACAAAGCCACAGAAAGAAAAGTTAATTCAAATTAAAATAAAAATACTGTAGCTTCCTTTTGTATATTGCCTTGGGCTATTGTGGTTCCCATAAAATTAAAGCATAAAATTTCAGGATTCAAAGGAGGCAATTAAAAGTTGTTTGTTTGTTTTTTTTCAATAGATAAATTCCTTTATTCCTCCAAAAGTAAGACTTCATTGTCACTTAAGACAGAGCAGAGAGCCACTTTTAAGTAGCAGACTAGCTGTGTCATGAGGAAAGAACTGGCTTTAAATTTACTGTTACATTTTCTAAAAATATCCTTACATTTTCCCACATATGTTCACTTTTAAAAGTGAAAGATCTATAAATCTATGTTACCTCGTAAAACTTTTTCTGTATATGTTCAAATTTTCCTAGGTCCCAGGAAAATAATATAGTGTATACTACAATTTAAATCTGTCTTTGCTTGATTGTCTTTAGAAAAGAAACAAATGTCTTCTGTGCACTTTGGGTTAATTTTTTTAGTATTATTTCTCTTCATAGTTGCTAGGTTGCCAGATTAGAAGAAATAAAAGCCAGGACTTTGTTTCAGATGGTGAATCGTAGAGGCATTTAATTGGCTGTGTCATACACAGAAAACAGCATGAGGCAATAAAGTTACATTTTTGCACAACTCAGGATATGTTAAAGAACTCCTAGATTGTGAAATATGTTCTAGGAAGAGATTTGAGAATAATTTCATCCCTTGGATCGATTTCAAAAAGGGATGATAGTTAATCTGTGTGACTTGCATTTCAGTTTAAATGGTTGCCTAAAACATCAAAGAGAACTGAAGCTTAATGAGGCCCTGCACTTTTCATAGCAAACAGCAATAGAGATGACAAGTACTTCAGATCTAGTATTGCTTGAAATTTTTTCAGAATCTCTTATAAAATATGTTTCACAGAGATCTGTCCACTGTTTAGAGTTTTACATCTGTAAGGAAAGGAGGTGAAAGCAAAGTTTTTTAAAAAAATCTCAGATTTACCATTATTTACTTGGTGAAATTCTTAGCATTGAAAATTAAAAGGTCAGAGGATCCCCAAATCATAACTTAAATGTCTTTGGTGTTAAAGCTTACTGTTGGTAACTAGTAATTTATTTTTAGTACTTCTCATAGTTAAACAAAAAAACTCAGAGTATTGAAAGACATTTCTTATATATGGTTACCAAAATTATTTCTGTCTAAAAATATGTTGTAAGTTTTGGCCTTTTGATCATATATTTAAATACATATTCTGGTTCCATAATTTCTATTGTTAATGCTGACCACTTACCTTCTGTTTATTCTGAATCCTAACCTATAAGAAGGTTTAGCTTTCATATTATTAACAATTTAGCTTTTTCAAGTAATGCCAGTTGTAGCAGTTTTAATTTGTTAACCAGATTAAATTAGTCACATGTAAATGCTAAAAGCTATTTAAAGTTTTGAATTGTTTTTGTAAGAATTTTGCTTAATATACTTTGAGGTTTTGTTGAAAATAAATTTGGTTGTTTTTATATCTTCTTAAGTCTGTTTTGCAGCCATACTTTGAGAAATCCAAAAATTTATGTGTATCTTCGGCACACACTTTAGCTGTAAGAAAAACTAATCATGTTTCCAACTATTCTTTTGTTTTTATCCCTTTGTTGTTGATTATTATATCATAAATCTTACATATTTAGTGTGTTAATTAAAATTTATTTCTGGTATCACTAAAGCATTTGTTTACAGAAACCCAGCTTGTATGTATTCAGTCTATAATTATATACATCAAATGTTGTTAAATCAAACCTTAAATAATACATTAACCATCATAAAAATACTTAATGACTATCTTCTACATAAAGTTACAAAACAAAACCTTTTCCAGATGAGATAAATTGTAGTTTGTTCCAAAGTTCTTTAATAGATTTTGAAATTTCAACTACAAATGTAAGATAATTATGCATTTTGATATATACATATTTTTGAATAAGAAAAATATTAAAATACCTTTCGTATCTGTTGATAATGTGAATCCAGAAACTTGCTGCCTTATTCTTGATTTTTAAGAATCGGTGTAGAAGTTTGTTCATCTACGATGTTAATGGCAACTGCATTTTTGTTTTGGACGGTTGACTCCAAGCTGTAATGAGGAACTTCTTTTTCTTTTTACAGTATTAATCGATTGAATTTGACAAACCGCCTATGTAATTTTAAGTAGTGTAGTGGAAGTTCTGGTCTGTGGGCTGTCTCTAGTCCAGCAGAGAAAGCATTGTGGCTCTACTCTGTCTGCCACATGGAGAAGAGAAGTGCAGTAACCAGCTGCAGCTGACACAGACTGTATACACAGCACCCTGAATAGTGATTCCCTCTCTCAGTAGACTCAAGTTCAGCCCACATATTACGTCACCAGAAATTGCTAGAGACTGGGGGGGAAATCTGCTTAGGATTTCCTCTCCGTCGCCTTAAATAGGGATGGGGGTAGTGGGATCAGCAGGAGGTTGAATAGCTCCAAACAAGGGGAGATTGTGTGCAGGTTGAAGGAAGGGCACCATCTGGAAACAGACTGTCAGTTCAGCAGGCAATTAGAAAACAAACATTTTAGTCTGCTAGTCAGAGAGCTTTTAAATTGAATACTGAAAATAAGTACTCAGCTTCACTTTAGAAGTAGTTGCAGGCTAATGAGTTTGGTTTTAGAACAAGAGCTATACTTCCTCAGGCAGTAGCCTCCTCAATAATGGTTTTTGTTTTTTTTTAATAGCCTAGAAGTCTTAAACATTTTAAATTGCTATTTCAGAAAATTTTAAACTTACAAAAACTTGATTTTGTTATGTTACATCTTACAGTATACTGTTTAAAATAAAACTGCTTTTATATAATTACTGAAAATAAGTGAAACTCTTTTGAGAAACTTAATGCTTTTTAGTCTTCAATTCTAACGATACACTGTAGCATGTTCTAAAGAGTGACTCTTGTCTAAATAAGGTCATTCTTGTTACTAGTTATGTGTTGCCATTTAAAAAACAAACATAACCCTAAACTGAATGAAAATCTAGGGAGCTCAGACTCTTCACACTGTGAGCTTAGATAAACAAGTCACTTCATCTTCTGACCCAGTTTCTTCTACTATGAAAATAGGGGACCAGCGAGGGAATTAATAAGGGACTGAATGTTATGCTATTGTATTTTGTTAAATTAAGAAATATTAATTTAATAGCTGAGGAAACATAAACTTAGGCATTTTTAAGTAACTTGGCTTAGTATTTAAGTGGTAAACAGTGCAGCTGGGGTTTGAACCTCACACAAAAGCATCAACCGTTTTCTCACTTTGGATTAGCTACTGCTGAATACTGCTTCTAAGTAACACTTTTGGGCTTCTTCCTCTTCATACCATGTGCTCTCTCCCTTTTTGCCCTAACTAGATTTTTCTCCTCCTCATAGGCCCTGTAGACTCACATCTTTTATTTAAAGTCTGACCTTAATTTCTACCTCTTTCATAGAATTGTTTCTTTGAATTTATACATATACCAAAAGATACAATAAAGCACTTATAAAGGAAGACACTCAAAACAAAAGTGAAGCCCTTTATAGAAATAAGTCAGGTGAACTAGAGAAGAAAATGAAGGCGTTGACGAACTGGCACACTTAGAGTTAATTTAAAGGGATCTGTACCTTTTTGACAGTACTACATGTTAGCCCTAAAGAATGAGACAATGTTCCTTGATCTTCCCATTTATCAGGAAAAGAGAGTTATTTAGACTTTTCTCATTCTCCACATTGGGTCAAATGGACTGCCAGCTTTTAGCCTCTCATTTCTTACATATTATTAGATCATCCAGTGTATTCATTAATAGCTTAATTTGTATGAAATATGAGCTAGTAAAATTCCCTCTGGACCTTTTAATTTAAGCAGTCTTGAGTTTCCTAACTTGAACAATTAATATTATCACTAAACAGCATATGAAATTGGAATGGCAGGTGTTTCAGGACCAACAGTGGTAGGTTTGTCTAATTGAATTGAAATTGAAAGTTAGGAGCTCACTTCTGTTCAAAGTCCTGAAAAGTCATCAGCAATTAGGTTGCAGCTGAAGCTATGGAACTAAGATATTATAGAGAAAGTATTAGAAAGTAAGAAATTTTAATAACAGATGATGGAGAATACCAACATCCAAGAAAAAGAGGAAAGAGAAACATCAAGGGGAAAAGGCTAGAAATGATCAAACAGGAAAAATCAGTGACTGTAATACCGCAGAGAAGTTAGGTATGCCGGCACATGCCCGTAATCTCAGCACTCTGAGGGGCTGAGGCAGGAGGATTGCAAATTCAGGCTCAGCCGGGGCAACTTAGTGACTTAGTGAAGCCCTGTCTCAGAATTTTAAAAAAGTGCTGGAGATACAACTCTGTGTGAATACCCTGAGTGTAATCACCAGCCCCACCAGAAACCGTGCAAGGAAATTAGAAGGGGGAGACAAGAGAGACTGAGATGGTCAATAATGTCTTCTGGAAAGTAAGTTCCAGCAGCAGATGCTCTCTCTGGGTGCTGCCTCTGGCCTGGAGAGTAGCCCTGGATGCTGTGTGCTACAGCCACAGTTGCTGCGGACTCAGGATGTCCTGTGACATGTGGAGGGGCCACAGGACTGCGGTCTTCTCAGCTTGGTGAGTGGCTGCTGCACCCTTGTGTCCTAGAGTGGTGGGTTGCCCTGCTGGGAGGCCCTGAGCCCACAGCCCTACTTTCCATTCCATTTCTAGTAATGTTCGGCATACCATAAATGCACTGTAGTTTGGGATGACTTTCTTTGTTGCAATTGAGAAACTCCATAGGAATCTCATAGTTGAATGTGGTGCTGCAGCCCCATAATCCCAGCATTTGGGAGGCTGAGGCAGGACAGTCACTATAAAGTTTGAGGCCACCCTGGCCTACATAGTGAGACTTAACTCCTAAAGATAGTACATAATCACTACCAACTAGCATTACCAGGTTTTCTGTACAGCTAAGTTGGAAATAGAACAAAGACTGTACCTAATTTTGTACTCTGTGAATGTGTGTTTCTAAAGAATCTCTGATGAACCAGCATTGACATTTGAATCCCCGTAACACCCACTCTGTAACACTCCACCCATCTGACTCTGTGCTCAGAACTCTTCCCTTATGATGCCAGGGTTTACTGTCTGTTCTTAAGTGTTTCCCTGTGCCTTACTACTGCATTAGAAGCATCTCAGATATTGACCCACTTCCTGTAATAAAGTGATTAATGGGCTCTTTTTTTCCAAAGACCCCCAGATTTTAAAAAAAAGTTTCAGCAGCATGTTACATACAAAGTTCATATTTACAATAGTGGGTTGAAGAATGACTGGATACAATTAAACAAATGGGTTAGTATCCTCAGTATATCAAAAAATTACAAATCAGTAAGAGCTAAAAAATGGACAAAACTCATTACTACTAAAGGGAATGAAAATTAAGACATATTATAAGATTGGTGAAAACTGATAATACCAAATATAAGAACAAATGTGGATTGTCAGTGGAGTGTGAATTGATAAAACTTTAAAAAGCAGTATTGGCACTATCGTGTAAAGTTGAATATTAATATACCTCAGCACCTTGGCAGTGTGGTCCAAGTGTGTGTGTCCTTGAGGAAGTTTGCATAAATAGTATATACTAGGAGACACGTACAAGAATGTCTGTCGTAACAGAGTAAGGAAGTAACTCCAAAGTTTGTCCAATCAAATGAGTAAATTGTGATATAGTCTTAACATTATTCTCAGTTTAAGAAGTTACTACTGTATTTAACAGCAGAAACAAAATGGTAACAAAATAGTGAAACAAAGCAATCACAGAATTCTGTGTTTCCTTTAACCACTCATGATTTACTCAATTACCAGCAGTGCTTAGTGGAGACCACTTGATTTTTTTTTTTTGTCGTGTGTTAAGTACTTTGCAGAAAATCTTATTTTTCAAATGTATTTAATGCTTATAAATCACTTAGAATATACTAGATACTTTTCTGATTTTACAGATATTACTCCATTTAGTCACACATATAAAATACGATTTTTTAAAGCTTAAAAATAGGCAAAAGTAAATAATATATTATCCAGAAATACAAGCATGTCTTTGGAGAAAAGAGAATCTTAAAATTCAGAACAGTGGTTACTTCTGGAAGGAACAAACATAATATAATGGTAATAATGATGTTATAGTTCTTTTTTTAAATCTCATTTAAACACATAAATTCAGAATGAACACATTAGAAATCATCACATGTGGCTGTGACTGTCATTTTAGACAGCATAGTTATAAATAGTGAATATTGTCATCTGGAGTTAATGATAGTGGAAGAATGGCAAGAATTGGGACGTTAAGTGCCCAACTGAAATCTACTTTCTGCCTTGGAAGTCTTCTCTGATCTCATCAGCAGGCAGTGACATTTCCTTCAAAGAACTTCTATAAAACTTCCCTGTACCTTTTTCTGTTACTTTTAATGTAATCTTTTATTAGTATTATTGATGCACATGTCCAGACATCCATGATGCCCTTGAACCTTTTTAGCTCTCCTTAGGGAGGCTGCAGTTCTTAAATTGACTGGTTTTTCACAAATACTGATAACAGATGTTACATGTATAAAAGATACATGTAATTTCTTAAAGATGAATTAGTAGTTCTCACACAAATATAAAATCAATGTATGTCCAAAGATTTTATTCAAATCATTAAATTTATAGGGGAATTGGGAAGATACAACCATTTACTTCAAGGGATAATTCAAAGTAACACACATATAATTAGAAGTGTTGTAATGAATTTACAAATAGTTGCTAAATTCGTCAGCATCCACAGGACAATCATTTACATCCCACCGGTATAATTCATTGGCATTGTTACAGTCAAGAACTCGTATTCCTGTCAGTCCTAGGTCAGGCACAGGAGCACATTACCTGTACAATAATCCTAGCTATTCAGGAGGCTGAGGCAGAAGAATCACAAATTGGAGGTGAGCCTGGGCAGCTCAGGGAGATACTATTAAAAAAAGGGGGGGGGGGCTGGAATGCAGTGAAGTTCAGTGGTTGAACACAATGAATGAATTTATATTATTACCAGTTTTGCAACTTGTAAAACAACTCACAAGGGCCAAAGGACGCATTGGAGACAGGATATCTAGTACTCTGTTTTTTTGTCCATTTCAGGGTCTTCTGCAATTTTTCTAGATCCACATACACTTTTATATTCATCAGATATTAGAGTGAAAATAGAATAAAGGATAAAGCAAATTAAGTATACTGTTCTGTGTTTCCCCTTCAGGGTGTTTATTGAAGGGAGGTGGGTAAGCATCCTTTCTTGAGAGGATCAGATTTGAAGGAAGGATTTTTTGTTTTCCTAAGTAATTGAAATTAAGTGTGTCTGTTGGCTCTGAGAAGGGAATCATTGGGAGAGGTGAATGAGAGTAGCGACAGTAGTGGATGTTTGGAAAGAGGCAGTAGCAGTTACATTCAGTATTGCAATTTGGATATGGAAAGAAAAGGAAGATTCTCATCAGAGATTGGAGGAAGTGAAAAAGACCAAGGCTGTAGATTGACTTGAAGACATAGGGGAAGAAATGTATTTAGGATAGGTGGCTTAAAGAATATAGTGGTGCCTTGGTTCATGAACTTAATTCTTTCCACAATTCTGGTCACAAACAAAATTGGACAAGAACCAAATCAAATTCAGTGGTTAGGTTCAGTGTTGACCTTATGGGGAAATTTGGCACCGAACTGGATGTGTAAGATAGAAGATTTGAATGGATGAAGATGTGTCTAGAAAACGTTGAAGGCGGGGGAAAAAATGGCTATATACAATAACTTGGGGCTCACTTGGGAGACTGATATGTCATGTTGGTTCCATTAACCCTGACAGTTTGTGAAAACATAATATGTGCAAAGTAGAAAAGTGCACATTTTTCTCTCCTACTGTAGTTGTCTTACACATTTTACATGTGAGTGGTAAACTCTCAGGAAGTATGTTAAAGTGAGTGACCTTCCATGATTGAGACTAATGCAACCAAATTATTTTGGGAAATGTGTTATTTTTATTGGTAAAGGAACATGAAGGGGATAGGAAAATTCAACTTACAGTCACATTGAAAAGTGCAGTTGTTAGTTGAGTGTTTTGGTACACACATGTAATCCCAGCACTCAGGCAGCTGAAGCAGGAGGATTGCATTGAGTTCCAAGCCAGCCTGGGCTACATAGTGAGTTCAGGTCCAGGCCAAACTACATAGTGAGATCCTGTCTCAAAAAAAAGAAAAAAAAATCCAGTTGTTGATCTTTAAACCTAAGATATTTCTACCAGATTGAGACAATTTTCAAAGTACAGCAGTTAGGACTCACTCCAGTGGTAGTTATAATAGTAGTAGTCAATTCAAGATAATGGGTATAAGACTAATATTAAGTAACTTCCTTATGTGACACCCTGACTGGGCTAGCTACAATTAGCTTAATTGTCATAAAACATGAAAAATAAGTAATAGGTATTAGAAAAAAAGAAACTGAGGTTCAAAAATTAAAATGTCTTCATCATACAGCTAGTCAGAAGCAAAGCCAGTTCAGCCTCTTTCCTTAAGTCCCATACGTGTCAAAATTTCTAATTGCAGCCTTAAACATACTTAAAAACAGTATCATCAGAAGACATTTACAAGAGGCATATTATGTCCACATCTGACCCTAACTTTATGTAACTCTAGGCCCCAAGTTCCCATATGTTGCTAATGTATTAATGACAATGTATTCTAAATATGGCAGACACTGGAATATATCTATAAATGAACTTTTTCTCCTTCACTTTGTTGTTCTCCCAAACTACAAGAAAACATTCTTTTATCTGACTTTCTTTCAGGTATCTATTTGTCAGATTTAACGTACATTGATTCAGCATATCCATCAACTGGCAGCATTCTAGAAAATGAGCAAAGAACAAACTTAATGAATAACATCCTGCGGATAATTTCTGATTTACAGCAGTCCTGTGAATATGGTAAGTTTCTGCAGGATAATGTTGAGCCATTATCAGGCTGTGGTTTCAGTGATTCACTGACGCATACTGATGACCTCTTTTCATGCAGCGGTGTTTATCACTTTCTTATTCCAGTGTAACATAAAGGAGAACTGTAGTCTTTCACTTGACCATTTACTGTTCAGCACTGTTTTGCTAACACAGTGTGTCCTTGTGTTGCCCAGGTTGGCCTTGAACTGTTGCAGTCCTCTTAGCTTCCTGAGTGACTGGGGCTACAGTTGTACCTCATGGGTGCCAGCTTAGCATTTTCTAATTTTTTTTTTTAAGGAATTTAAATTTTTCATTTTTTTTTCTGCCATTTTATAGTAGCTTTGTTTACAGAGCACAAGGATAATAAGTATGTTACCACTTCATAATTTTTAGCCTTTTATAAAGGTTTTGAAATTATTTTCTATTCATCTCATTTAATCGGTATTTTGTAAGTAGTACTTACATTCTTCAGTTAGCAAAGTAGCTAATTGTTCTCTAGGAACAGTTGACTAGCTTTCTGGAGTCAGATACTGAGCAAACCAGTTTTTGTCCCAGGTGTATTTTATGGAATGACACAGTACATTGAAATAAGTAAGCCAAAATGATTAGAAAAGTGAGGTTTTTAACTGTTTGGATTGCTTTCATCTTGATAGGGAATAAAGGTAGACTCAGCCATTGAAGCTGTTAAAGCAGTTCTAACTGTCCATAAACTGACATAATTTTTATGGTTTGGGAAGAAAGATGTTTAAATCACCTAATTTATTTCACATAAGCGTGTTTTGAAACTAAGTGCATATATGCAGCTCTACTTTTAAAAACCTTCCTGAAAGAGAAAACTTGTATTGAAAGTGAAATCTCTTTATCTGTCCTTCTCAGTTTTTTAGACACAACACTGAATAGTAATGCTAACCTAATCTTGTTTCAAATTTGTAATTGGGTGGGGGGACACATTTGTAAATGAAAGACGGGTTCCTTTGAAAAAGAAATGACTGCCCTCATTGTTCACATTGAACTGAGGCTTAACTATAAATCAAAATGAAACCTCTCTGATTTTCCTTCTGTGAAGTTTTCAAATATGTGGGACTTTATAATTGGAGCTCATGGTTGTTTTTATTAGCTATACAAGCTGTGTGCAGCTATAATTTTTTAAATTTCATCTCAGTAAATTCCTGCAGTTAATTTCTCCTACAGTTAATTTCAATTTTGGTACCATGTGGCTTTAATTTTCCTTTAATTATTTCTCTCAGTTTAACTTTTTTCAATTCTATTTAAGGTATACTTTATTGGATAATTATTTATCACCTTTTGCCTAGATATTCCCATGTTGCCTCACGTCCAAAAATACCTGAACTCTGTTCAGTATATAGAAGAACTACAAAAATTTGTGGAAGATGATAATTACAAGTAGGTTGGATCTTCAAAATTGGTTTGTACTTTGTTCTGTCCTCTACTATTTAAACATCTAAATATCTTTCAATATCTAAATCTTGCATTATATACAGGTACTTACTCCAGTGGTACATTAACAGTAGTAAAAGTAGTTAACATATTTCTTTTTAATCACTTGGTATTATTGAATCAATATATAAATATCATTTGTTCCTTTAAAGTATTTTATCTTTCTCAAGTTGTAGTTATCCTTACTTTCATAATGTTGCTTAGGACAGGGAAATTTTTACATTGACTACTTTATGTCTTAACTGCTGGGTTTTCAAAGTATGGGAGGATATAGAACTTATTTCTCTCCATGCTTCTCATTTTTCTTTTAGTTTCATTTGTTAATTTTGTAATACTTTTTTTTGCTTAGCTTTAAAAATAAAATAGAGTTAGTGTCTCACTATTTTGCCCAGGCCATTCCCAAACTACTGGACTCAAATGATCCTTCTGCTTCAGCCTTCTGAATAGCTGGGACCACAGGCTTGTCATCACATCTTCATGCCCAGCTTTTTACTTAACTTTGTTATGCCAGTTGTTCCCAGCTTTTCAAGTTGAGTTTTATGTCTAAATTTTTATTCTTCCGAAAACTTGCATTTTTAAACTATGATCAGAATAAAAGATTTTTGAGCATTAATGAAAAACATTTTTCTTATTCCCTTTGATTAATGATTATCAGTATTCTTTTCTTTTCTTTTCTTTTCTTTTCTTTTCTTTTCGCAGCACTGGGGATTGAACTCACAACCTTGTGCTTGCCAGGCAGGCGCTTAGGCCACTGAGCTAGATCCCTGGCCCTGGTGTTTTTGAGACAGGGTCTCACTATGACGTTCAGGCTGGCCTTGAGCTCACTTTGTAGCCCAGGCTGGTCTTGAGCTCACAACGATCCTCCTGTCTCAGCCTCCCGAGTGCTGGGATTACAGGCGTGCGCCACCACGCCCGGCTGATTATCAGTATTCTTGTTCCATAGATTTTAACAATCTTCATAATTCTCTAGACCAGAATCTGATTGAAAGCCTAGAAATTCTGGAAAACAACCAGAAATGAACTTTTTTCAAGCATTAACTATATTACACTCTGAATATGTATTTAAATGTGTAAAAGTTAATTACTGCTTTAAAATACCCTATTGCCATCTTCTCCCCTACACCGTAATATTAGAATTTTTTATTTCTATAATAATTTTTATTTTACCAAGGGTTTTACATATTAATTCATTTGAGCATATAGATAAGGCAAGTGAATCAGCATTTTTTAAGGCTAGGGTTGTTTCACAAATCTCTTGCCCTATGTTGTAAGTTTCTTGAATTTCATGCTCTGTCTGGGTTTATAAATGTTTCCCCCTTCTCTCCAGTTACTGACATAGCACTTAACCTAACTTCAAACCTAAGGTTTTGAACAGGTATCTTAAAACTCAAAACATGAGTCTCCACTAAAATTTTTTTATCTGACTCATGAAACTTACAGACTTAAAAGTCAAAATAGATATGAAGTAGAATTTTGCATTGATTTTTACTAATTACAGTAAATGTGTAATAGATTATATATTGAAGTTAATTTCTATTGTGCTGAAAGAACTCAGCCTTTAAAGCTGTTAAGTAGTTCTAACTATCCATACATAAACTGGCATCAGATACCTTCATCTTTATAAGAAGGCTGATGCCATTATATTGATTTTTAGCTTTAGGAGTGGCCAGAATCAGCAGCCTTTTCATTATTCATTTAAAAAAACACTTAAGGTTTTGCTATAGACCAGTTACTGTGTTGGTTGCTGGAATTACAAAAATAAATACTGTTCTTGTCCTCCAGAATTTCAGTCTCATTCAAGACAAACATCCATAAAACAATTTATTTCAGAATATGCAAACATTACTATAGAAGTGATATGCTTAGGGTGGTGTGGAAATATAGATAAGGGAAGGCCTAATCCAGCTTTAAGTAAGAAAAGCAAAGAGAAGAGAAACATGAATAGCTAGAAGAAACACTGTCCACCTGAAGTGGCCTTTTTATTTATTTATTTTTATTTTTTGAGACGGGGTCTCATGCAGCCCAGGCTGGCCTTGACCTCAGCAGGGATCCTCCTGCCTCAGCCTCCCAACTGCTGGGATTACACATGTGCCCCACCACGCTCAGCCCTGAGGTAGCATTTTAATGGGTGAATAGAAGTTAGCATCTGCTGGACATGGTAGCACAGGCCTGTAATCCAGCACATAATTTCAGCTAGGCTGAGGCAGGAGGATTGCCATGAGTTCAAAGCCAGCCTGAGCTACATAGTGAGACTGTGTCTCAAAAAACCAGAAAAAGAAGAAGAAGAAAAAAAAAAAAAGTTGGCACCTTTTGGTGGGTAAAGACAGGCATTCTAGAGGTGGTGTGAGCAGAGGAATGGGGCAGTTTACTTGAGGAATGTCAAGTCATTTGATGATGTTGGGCATCATATGAGAGACTGGAGAAGTTACACTGTTTCCCTGAAAATGCAGTTGTGTTAGTCTACTCATCAAATGTTGTTTAAAGGGAAAAGCCTTTTAAGATTAAATCCATTAAAATTATTAGCACATTTTTTTAAAATCATGACAGATATTTAAATCAAAGTGAAACTTACCCAAAGACCTGTTTTGCTAAGTTCTCCCCCTTAGCCAGTATAGATATTACAGGTTACATTCAAGTCTTTTAATCAGGATAAAAATCTGTCTATGTTATTTAATTTTAATGCTGAACATAACGTGAATCAGCATCACTGTTACTACATGCTGCTTTGATGACATAAGCAACTGGCACTCGGAGTGGTAGTCACTGCCGGGCTCTCTAAGGAGCTTTTTATACTGCTGTCAGTTACCAGTTGTTGCAGGTAGCAGTGTGATTCATGCGGGTGCTGTTAGAAAATTAGGGTTATTTTCTTCACCTTTTACAGACTACCATAAGCTGCTGTAGGGCAAGGGCACCATATCTACCTTAGTCTCTTACATGATGGTGCTGAGCATAGTCCCAACTCAAAGCAGATGTTCAGTAAATGTCAAATCAATGACTAGTCTGCAACCTAAACAGTGAAAGCAACTGCTCTATAAAAAGAAAATGAACAGAGTTCTGATCATTCATCTGTTCAACTCATTTCTTATATGTTGTCACATAATTAACATATTTCATATTTAATTCCCCCTTACATTATCAAGGAAATCTTTGCTTGTTAACCTACATTAGATTTATCATTGTGAATACCACTTGTATTTCATAATTTCATTAAAAATTCAAGTCAGTAGAATGCTAAACAGCCTTCATTAATTTTTAGATTCAAACTAATATTAAGCTTCATGTTCCATTTTCTACAACCCTTTAATACCCTGTTTTCCAGAATTGCAGCCACTGATACGAACCATAATCCCTTTTGCTATGGAACTCAACTGGATATGTAATCCTAAATGGAACTAAAGTAACAAGAAACTTGATACAGGATAGGGATTTACTAGGAATTTCACAACCTTTTTATTTGTATAGACCAGTGATGACGAACCTTTTAGAGCTTTCAGTGATAACAAGTAACCCACTGCAGCACACGTGCCATAGGCTCACCACCACTAGTATAGAGCTTTCTTTTGATAAGCTATATTAGTTGATTTGTTAGATGGTTAGTTTTGAATAAAGTGTTTTTGAAATTTTCAGTGTTAAAGTCACATAGTTTATCCACTAAAGATTGTAGAAATAATATGCATATTATAAACCTTAGATACATATATATGAACATTTCTGAATTTAAGTGTCTTCACCTAAGTGTAAAAGTATACATCAGTTGTCTTTTAGTTCTTCAGCAAATATCTTTAAATGTGATAAAGTATTTGGAACCTTCAAGTTAGTCTGAAAGACTTTTTTTTTTATTCCAAATACAAGATTTTTGGGTTATTTTTTTCCTTGTTAATATTTCCTGGAATTACCATAGGGTCAGCTTTGGATAAAAGAGGTAATTTAACATCTTAAAGATGTTCTGGAAGAAAAATATAATAGCGCACATTATTTTATAAAAATGTGTTTTTTGAGAAAATGCATGACTTTAATATTACTTGGTCAAATCACCATTTCATGTGTTGTCTTTTTAAAATTCAGGCTGTCATTAAAGATAGAACCAGGGACAAGCACACCACGGTCTGCTGCTTCCAGGGAAGATTTAGTAGGTTAGTGCAACGTCTTCTCTCATTTCTAAATAATAAATTGGGTATCCAAACAGGAAAGAGTATACCTCAAAGTAAATAAGTACTTAGCACAGCTTATATTGTATGCAGAAGTTTATTTTTGGTTATAAAATCTGTCAGTCCCTACTGTTACTAGATAAGAGGAAGGGCATAAGTGGTAGGGGGTAAAAGAGAAGAGTCACAGGGAGGTGGTAGATATAATTAGAGTGTGTTATATGCATGTGTACTACCACATTGAAATCCAGTATTTTGTAAAATAAAACCTTATCAGTCTTTTTGAGATTTTTTTTTGTTTTTGTTTTTGCCTTGCTGGGGTTGAGCGTAGAGCATCACACATGCTGGGAAAGTACTCTACCGCTGAGTTACATCTCTAGCCCTGGGCTTTCTGTTTTTTTAATTAAAAAGTTACTTGTAGTTTTGCCAGTAATATGCAAGTAAATGTTACCTAATCAAGGAAAACAGGTGCAACAGAAAATAGGCGAGAGATTATAAATATTCTATTCATTTTTAAGATTAAGAATGTAATCTCTAGGCAATGATGGTCGGTCTGTGGTCTAATTACAAAACTACTGATTTGAATAATTATCCAGGTCAGCTTTAATGACTTAATTTTTTTAAAGTTTACTTAAATCCTGAGCCAGGAACTAGAGATATTTTTTAAATGTTTCCTACTTTTATCTGTTGCATAATGGGGTATTATACCATAAATAATCAGTGAAACATATAATTGAAGAAATTATTCATTTAAGAAATAACCAATTATTGCCAGTGTAGAACTTCACTAAACCTTCTGTCATATATTCTAAAATATTTGAAGGCTAATAATAAAAATGTAAAAAAGTAAGGTAACAAGCCTTGACTACCTAGAGGAAGGGCATTCCAAGCAGATGAAAATATTTCAGTCTAAATCTCTTTTTAATTCCTAAAGCAATATTTTAAAGAACTGTGTGTGTTGTATTTGTACATATGACTTCTAACATGAGTGCTTGACCCACCCTGCAAGTTAAAGGAAGCAGAAACTAGGAGTGAAAAAAGCATTGAATAAAAATAAAAGCATTGAACCTAGGACTCAGAAGACCTAGATATTTAGACCAAGTTTTTGGTTTTTTTGTTGTTTTGT
This sequence comes from Cuniculus paca, assembly GCA_004365215.1. NCBI lineage: Eukaryota > Metazoa > Chordata > Mammalia > Rodentia > Cuniculidae > Cuniculus > Cuniculus paca. The sequence goes on from RJWT010000067.1 coordinate 53,316, forward strand.
TTTGTTTTGTTTTGTTTTGTTTTTGAGACAGGGTCTCATTATGTAGTTCAGACTGACCTTGAATTCACAATATGAGCAAGGCTGGCATCGAACTCATGGCAATCTTCCTGCCTCAGCCTCCTGAGTGCTGGAATTATAGGCATGTGCCACCATGAACTCATGGCGATTCTCCTGGCTCAGCCTCCTGAGTACTGGAATTATAGACATGTGCCACTATCCCTAGCATGGACAAGGTTTTGTCTGAGGTGAGGTCCTGAGCCAGTTTCATCTAATTCTGCTTCTTCCTGTGTAAATGGAGAATATATTTACACTCTACTTAGTGCAAGTAAAAAAAAGACAGAAACTAATGGATTTTGTATGGTTTGGGGGTCTGTGCTCTAGGACTTGAAAAATAAGTATTACTCATCTTCAAATCAGTTAAAATTTAACCACATTTTATATTTATCAAAGAATTAATAAAATAGGAGCCAGGAGCCAGGAGTGGTGGTGCGCTCCTGTAATCCCAGCACTCGGGAGGCTGAGGCAGGAGGATCATTGCGAGTTCTAGACCAGCCTGGGCTATAAAGTGAGCCCAAGGTCAGCCTGAACAGCATAGCAAGACCCTGTCTCAAAAGACAAAGAAACAATAATAATACTAATAATAAAATAATCCTTTGAAACCATATGAAAATTTTCCTCTCTCTCTCTGTTCTAACTGAACCCTTAGGTCCAGAAGTAGGAGCATCACCACAGAGTGGAAGGAAAAGTGTAGCAGCTGAGGGGGCCTTGCTGCCGCAGACACCCCCGTCTCCTCGGAACCTGATTCCACACGGACACAGGAAGTGCCATAGCTTGGGTTATAAGTCAGCATTTTTTTATTTGACCTCTCAATTTTTAGTTTGTAGTTTGTAAGCAGATAATAAATAGTATCCTTGTGTAATAATTTTAATAATTTTCTGATTGAGTAAAACATCTTGTTTGCTTAAAAGAACCTTATTTTTTCCTTGACCAGAATTTGAAACTCAGCTACTTTCAACCACTGCCTTCATATTTGAGGAAGATAAATGAGAGCCATTGTAAATAGAATTGAAATAGCAATATACCGTTTTCCTTTTAAATCATGACCTTTACATCGGAGAAGTCCTTAAAATAAGTAATAAGGTCAAAAAATTATCCCTGAGTTTAAAGAAAAAGGACAATGATATTTTGTTTAACTTCATAATTATTCACTAAAAGTGAATTTGAAAACAGTTTTTTAATATACCTGAAGCTTGAAGTGAAATTAAAATACGTTCTCATTATACAGGTAAATATGGCGAGTTTCCTAAAGCCTTTTCCTGGAAGTGTTAGTTTAAGGCTTTTCTGATAATTTTATCAGTGTGTTCATTACTATGAAAGCTGAGAAGTGAGGTCAGGATAGCCAATAAATCTTTTCTATCCTAAATCTTACAGTATCTTATGTAGCCTGAACTAATAACATAGTAAAAGTTGTGAAAAAGTGTTTCTCTGTTTCCAGTTTCATTCACAAAATGAACACAGCAGAGTTTAAGAGTGCAACGTTCCCAAACGCAGGGCCACGACACCTGTTAGACGATAGCGTCATGGAGCCTCACGCACCGTCTCGAGGCCAAGCCGAAAGTTCCACTCTTTCTAGTGGAATATCAATAGGTAAGAAATGCTTCTCTGAGAAGCTTCCAGCATCTATAAAATAAGAATTTAAAACTAAGCTAGAGTCAGGTATGGAGGGGAATGCCTGTAATTCCACTACTTGGGAAGCTGAGGCAGGAGGCACTACAAGTTCATGGCCCACTACATGGTGAGTTCAAGGCCAGTCCAAACAACACAGCAAGATCCCATCTCAAAAACCCAAAAAAACTTAAGCTGGAAAAAATTCATTGGCCCTACCACAAATAGTGAAAAATTGATTTAAAAAGATTTTTAAAAGTAACAACTATGGAGTGAAAGTAATATTTGATGATAGCTTTTAAAGTGCTGATGTTTTTGACTCTGGAAGAGGAGGCATTTAAATACTGGTAGCAAAGAACAGACTGATGGGGTTGGTCATCTGCATGCAGTCTGGTTGTAGAAATGAAGAACAGTATGGAGTCGAATAGGGTGCTAGTTGTGTGGATTAAGGAGCTAATTAGAGGGTGGTGCCATTGCTGGGGGAGAGAGGACTGGAGAAGCCATCATTTGTGGGCACTGCATTGTGTGAAGGGTCACTGAGCAGAGCTGGAGGGATTAAGAATTCTGTTGTCAGCGTATTCAGTGCCCGTCTAAGTGTCAGATTGTTGAGCGTGTGAAGCTGAAGCCCAGTTGGGGCTGCTGGGTGGTGTGAGACCTACTGTATTTACAGCACTGCGGGCCAGGAGACCAGCTGGGATCACTGAGGGGGAGCATCAAGAAACGAGAGAGAGGGCATGGTGGCCCCGCATACTCGAGATCTTCCTGCCTCAGCATCCTGAGTGCTGGGATTACAGATGTGTGCCACCATGCCCAGCTGTTTTTTAAAAGAAGGGTGGATTCGGCTGAATTATGTAACTTAGTGATAGAACAATTGCCTGATATGCACAGGGCCCTGAGTTTGATCCCTGGCACCACACAAATGAATAAAAGAAAAACTATCAGATGCTGAAAAGGAGAAAAACATCAGTGTGCAGTATCATAAAAGTCCAGTATCTCAAAGATGAGGAAAGTTGTGAATGTATCATTATTAAATACAAAAAAGAAAATGAAGATGATATGTTAGCTTCCTATCCCCATAACAAACACCTGAGATAAATCAACTTAGGAAAAAAAGGTTTATTTTAGCTTAGTTTTAAAGGTTTTAGTCCATGATCAATTGGCCCCATTGCTTTTGGGCACGTGCCAGGGCATCGCATCGTGAAGAAAGACATGGCAGAGCAGAAGCATACACCTAGTGGCCAGAAAGGGAAGGAGAGAAAAAGGAAGGGCTAGGATTCCATAGTCCCCACCTAGGGTGGCACCCCACCCCTTGACTATGAGGAGAGGCATCCTACAGGCTGCATTCACTGCATCCCAGTAAGTCCAAACTGTGGATCACGTCTTTAACACACACACCTTTGAGAGACATTCCAGATCCAAACTGTAGCAGATAAGAATGGTGAATTGCTACGAAAACTTGGCAAGTGTAAAGTGACTGGTAACCTTGACAAGAACTGCCTCCTACAATGATGGAGGCAGTGCCCTGATCAGAGTGGATTTGAGTATGAGGGGTAAAGAAACAGAACTACTATGAAGGCAAACAGAAAATTGGGACCATATCGGAAAGGAACGTGAGATTCATAGAGGGATTTGTTTTTACTTTGTAAGCATTTTTTCATTTTCTGAATCCTCTAGATAAGCATTATTTCTTTTTGTAACTGGACAATATATCTATTCTGTGTTTTTATTTTTCTAAATAAGAAAATATCTTCATCTGTAAATACATACCAGGTTGCTCAAGGGTAAACCTATTTTGAATATGATCATTTCTATCAGTGAAAAGCCAGTAGAAAATGAGGTTCATCTTCCTGAATATACTGACTTTCCTAACCCTTCAGAGTTCCAAACCCTTAACAAAGCTTCAGAACTCTCCAGCTCCGGTGGGCAGTTACTCTGATGCTCCCCTTTTGTGTGTGTGCTGCTAAGTAAGTTGTGTAAATTTTAGATATTTGTCAACTGAAATACCTCTTTATTAATATTCTAAGTTGCCTGTATATAATTATCAACCTCAATCTAAAAAATAATTTGTAGAATAGTTTTACAAGAAAATAACTTTTTCTAGTTAAAAACTTGTTACTTAAGCAATCTGTCTTGCCACTTTAAAGCAAAAAGTAATTTTTAAGGTTATAGCTCTTAAGTATATAATATTTGACTTTTTAATCATAAGCTTTATGGTGATAATTATTCTCTAGTTTATATGTAGCTTTTGCTTTAAATAGGTTTTCTTTTACCACGAGAAAATTACACTGAAAGCCTCAGTATAGAGGCTGTTGTGTTTTTGAGCAGTTTTTGTTTTTTTTTTTTGCGCTTTGTGTGCATCTCTTTACTTACTTTAAGGGTGTTAAGTAGGTGAAAAGTAAAAGATTCTTCATCTTTGTACGTTGAAGATATCACACGTAGGCATTTTCCTTCCAGAGTTTTAGTTTTTAACAGGAGGAAGTAATACTATCAGACCTCTTAATACACACAAAAAAAGTTGTTTTTTTTTCCCTTAGCCATAAACCTTACGTGAAATATTAATCTGTACTGTGAAGACTTTCAGAAAGTACTATATAAAACTTTACCAGTGCTGGGTATGATAATGGCCTCAAACATTTTCTAATTTGGGATATATGTTCTAGATAAACTATTTTCTTGCCTAAGAAACTGACCCATGTGAGATTAATATTTCTGGAAAAGTTTGTATTTCCTATAAATAAATCAGACTAATCATGCTTCAATTTTCAGTCTTTACCATGTAACACTTCAAATCAAAAGATAGTCTACAAAGCCCTGCACAGTGGCACATGCCTATAATTCCTATTATTTGGGCAGAGGCAGGAAGATTCCAAGTTTAAAGCCAGCCTGGCTTTTGTTTGATTTTGGTTTGGAATTTTTTTGATTTTGGTTTGGAAACAGTCTTGCTATGTAGCCCCAGCTGGGCCAAATTTGCAGCACTCCTCCTGCTTCAGCCTCCCAAGTACTGGTGTAACAGGTGTGCACCACCACGCCCAGCAGCCTGCGCAATTTAGTAGGGTCCTGACATAAAAATTTTTTTAAGAAATGTCTGGAGATACAGGTTAGAGTTCCCTGAGTTTAACCCCAGTATCACTAACTATCATCATCTACAAGACCTCATCACCATCAGGTTACCTCATTCCCTCATCTGACCCAAGAAATACAGAAATGTGTTTAATGACCGTTACCCCAGTTCATCCATAACTAATGCCATGCGAAATACATAGGAGGTGTTAATCATACAATTGCCCCTTACCAGGTTAGAGTCTGAGTCTCTCTTGGAACCTCAATTACAAGTGTCTGATGGACAGTTCAACAGATTTATCATCTTCATTTTGAAGCCCAAAATTATCTCTAAAATAACCTTTAAATTCGTCTGAACTATTATGGACTCTTCAAATTCATTCCTCTCAGGTTTTTCCCTAGCTAATTTTTTTTCACATCCATTTTATTCAAGGATAAAAAGAAAGAAAAAGTAGAAGAAAAAAATTTATAACAAAATTTCAAAGCATATCAATCAGGAGACAACAATGGTACATACATCACACATTGTCATCCCCAAATCATTCACCCAGAGCACAAGACATCTGCATTCTACTATCCAAACAATCCCAGTACAAATCTTTCTCTTCAGTGAACTCAGAGAAATCAGTAGTATAACTATCTTAACTAGTAGTATAACTATCACGTTTTCTTTCAACTTGTCACAATAATGAAACAGTATGTTTACACATGTCTTATTTCACTAATGAGTATGTTCTCAAGGTGCATCCACTTACCTATAAAAGTGTCTAGTTTATCATTCTTGATGACTGAGTAGTATTCCATCTTTTTATCCATTCCTCAATTGATGGGCATTTAGGTTGTTTCTAAGATCTGGCTATTATAAAATGTGCTGCTGTAAACATGGGTGCACATATATCACTGTGGTATGATGTTTTTAATTCTTTTGGGAAGATACACAGAAGGGGAATAGCTGGGTTGACCGGAACCTCCAGTTCTAGTTTTTTGAGGAATCTCCACACTGATTTCCACAGTGGTTGCACCAGTCTGCATTCCCACCAACAGTGGAGTGGAGAAGGCTTCCTTTTTCCTCACAGCCCCTCCAGCATTTGTGATTGGTTGATTTCTTGATATTAGCCATTCTTTCTGGGGTGAGGTGGAATCTCAGTGTTTTAACTTGCATCTCTCAAATGACCAGTGATGTTGAACCTTTTTTCACATATTTATTTGCCGTATTTCTTCATCTGAGAAGTGTCTATTCATCTCAGATGGCCATTTTTGGATTAGGTTTTTAAATCTGGGAGGACAGATATTTTAGAGTTTCTTTGCATGTTCTCAATAGTAATCCTTTGAGAAACAGCTGGCAAATGTTTTCTCCCACGTTGTGGGTTGTCTCTTCACTCTGTTGGTAGTTTCTCTTACTGTGCAAAAACTTTTCAGTAGGGTGAGATCCCAGTTGTTGATTCTTTGTGATAGTTCCCATGCAATCTGGTTTTTGTTCATAAAGTCTTTGCCTACACCAGTGTCTTCAAGAGTTTTACCTACTCTGTCTTCCAGCAGATTTAATGTTTGTTTTAATACTAAGATCTTTGATCCATTCTGATTTTAACTTAGTATATGATGAAAGATATGGGTCCAGTTTTAATCTTCAGCATGTGCAGAGCCAGTTTTTCCAGCACCATTTATTAAAGAGGCTGTCTTTTTTCCAGTGAATGTGTTTGGAACTTTTGTCAAAGATAAGGTAGCTTAGTGTATCTGCTGTTGTTTCTGCATCTTCTAATCTATTCCATTGATCTTTGGATCTGTTTTTGGTTTTGTTGTTTTGTTTTGTTTTGTTTTTACCCAGCACCACACTGTTTTTATCACAGTAGCTTTATACTATAATTTAAAGTCAGGGATTGTAATGCCCCCGTCTTGTCTTTGTTGCCCAGGATTGCCTTTGCTATTCTAGGTCTCTTCAGGTTCCAGATGAATTTTAGGATTGTTTTCTCTAATTCTGTGAGATGCGCTATTGGAATTTTGATTGGGATTGCATTGAATCTGTATAAGTTTTGGAAGTATGGCCATTTTCACTATATTGGTTTCTTCCTACACAACAGCATGGAATATCTCTCTATTTTCTAATATCCTCTTCAACCTCCTTTTTTTAAAGAGTACCGTAGCTGCCAATGTAGAGGTCTTTTACATCCTTTGTTAGATTGGTTCCTAGGTATTTCATTTTTTTGGATGCTATTGTAAAAGGTATTATTTCCCTGATTACTGTCTCAATGAGTTTGTTATTCATGTACAAGGCTATTGATTTTTGAGTGTTGGCTTTGTAGCCAGGTACGTTATTGAATTTGCTTATTAAATCTAGTAGGCTTTTGGTGTTTTGGGATCTTCTGAGTATCGTGTTATCTGCAAATAACGATAGTTTAAGTTCTTCCTTTTCTATCTTCATTCCTTTTATTTCTTTCTCTTGTCTAATTGCTCCAGCTAAAATTTCTAGGACTATGTTGAATAAGAGTGGAGACAATGGTCATCCTTGTCTTGTTGGCCTGATTTTAGAGTGAAATCCCTAGCTAATTTTAGTTTCTGTTTGAAGACAGTTTAATATTCTAGCTAAAGAGGAAGTGGTGACATTGTTATATCAATATGTAGTTTTTTAATGCTTTTTTCTTCTTCAACCTTGTTTCTAAAGGCAAAGAAATTCATTTTATTAAGCTTTTTATCCTCAGGGTAATATGGGTTTCAATACAAAAGAAAATATGCCACCATGTCATTTACGACAGGCTTTCAGAAAAATTAATACTCTGTACATTCTGATAGTAGAATTGTTTAGCAATGAATTTTAGCTATGCCACACAGAAATGTCCTACTCTGCTTTGTTTTAGATGCTTTATTAATTATATTCCAGTATATTGCAAAATACTTGTAAACACAGCAGCAATGATAGAATAAAAATATTAATATGTGGATGTTTACCCACAGTGTAATTGTTGTTTTATGAGCACAGAGAAATATTTTCATTTTTTGAATGTTCAGAATTTTTATTAGTACATGTTTGTAATAAGTAATGGTGACATTCATCTGGGGAGTTGGTACATGTACATGACACATCTTAATTTTTTTTACTTCCATTTCTACATCCCCTGACCATCTGCAAAAGATCTATTTCCCTGTTTTTTATTAGCTACCTTTTATTTTGCTGTTTAAATTATGTATACTTCGGAGTTTTTTAAATGTAAAATCCAAACTGGAAAAATAATTCCGCTGTTTAAATAAACTGTCTCTTGATTTTAGGTAGCAGTGATGGCTCTGAACTAAGTGAGGAGACCTCGTGGCCTGCTTTTGAAAGGTAAAAGAAATTGACCATTTGAATAGCTTTGAATGTATTTTGTCGGTGTAAAATTAAATAATAATATGAATTTGAGGGCCGGGGATATAGCTCAGTGGCGCAGTGCCTGCCTGGCCATCAGGAGGTCATGAGTTCGATTCCCAGTACAAAAAACATACACACACACACACACACACGAATTTGAAGAGGTATTTTTTTTTCCCTCTATCTCCAAGGGACTGTGTAAGTTTCCTCTGGATAGAAAAATTAAGTTGTTCATATTTCAGTATGTAATAAAAATGATCAGCTCTTGGTAGCCTTATAGATGCAGGTATTTGGTATCTTTACACATGTATTTGAAGTACATTTAACATTGCAACTTAAAATTTTTAAGTAATTTTAATAAAATTTTGTTGCACTATAAAAAGGCAGCATCTGTGTGGAACAAATAATGTTGTATTGATATTCAGTACAAGGTCTAAGAATATGACCAAACAGTTCAAATAGTTTATATTAAAATGTTCATTAGGATTCTAAGTATATGTTTATAATCCAGAATAGTGCTATTGGTATTGGGAAATTGGTACATGCATATAATTTCTTGATCATTTAAAATCCTTTCTCTTTCTTTTCTCCCCCTTTCCTAGTCCCCTACCCTATCTCCAAGAGTCTACCTTCTAGTTTCCAATTGTCTATCCTTTTTTATTTATTTATTTATATTTTAGGTTTCTCAAATAAGAGGAAACATGTAATATTTAACTTTGTGAGTTGGGCTTATTTCACTTAGCATGATGTTCTCAAGTTCCTTTCATTTTCCTACAAATGACCTAATTTCATTCTTTTACATGGCTGAATTGTATCCACTGTGTATATCTGTCCCCTTTTTTTTAACTACTTAACAGTTTACCCCAAGCATCCCTTGGGCAGCATGTTTATTTATATGCTCACTATCCCAAGCTTTGCTCAGGCAGGTCCAATTAAATATTGGCAATTTTTGGTCATCCTTTAATTGGACTGGAATGTCGGTTCATCTCTTCATCTGTTGACAGGCATCTAGGCTGTTTCTAGAGCTTAGCTATTGGGGATTATGCCACTATCAACATGGGTATGCATGTCTCACTATAATGTGTTTACTTATTTTAGAAATATACCCAGCAGAGGTATTACTGAGTCAAATGGTATTCCTACTTTTAATTTTTTGAAGAATCTCCATACCCGTCTCCAAAACAGTTTCACATTTTTATACTAAGTTATATTGCCACAGTACAGGAGAGTTCACTTTTCTTCCGCATTCTCACCAACATTTATTTTTATGTTCTTGATGATAGTCATTCTGACTGTGCTAAGAAGGGATCTTTATGTTTTGATTTGCATTTCCCTAAAGGGAATAAAAATGTGTTTTTTCATATACTTGGTGGTGATTTGTACTTCTTTTGAGAAGTGTTTCTTTAGTCAGTTTGCTCATTTTTTTGATTGCATTGTTTTGGGAGAGGTTAATTTTCTTGAGTTCTTCATATAGTCTAGATATTAATCTACTAGCAGAGTAGCCAGCAAACATTTTCTCCCATTCTGTAGGTTGTGTCTTTTCTATTACTGTCTTTGCTATACAGAACTTTTTAATTTGATGTAAACATTTGTTGATTTTTGACACTATTTCCTGTTCTACAGGAGTTTTATTCAAGAAGTCTTTGCTAGTGCCTGTGGCTTCAAAAGTTTCCTGTTAGCCAGGCATGGTGGTGCACGCCTGTAATCCCAGCACTCAAGAAGCTGAGGCAGGGGGATCGTTGCAAGTTCGAGACCAGCTTAGGCTACAAAGTGAGCTCAAGGCCAGCCTGAACTGCATAGTGAGACCGTCTCAAAAAGACAAAAACGAGTAGTTTCATGTTATTTTCCAACAATTTCAAAATTTCTGTTTTTATGTCTAGATCTTTGCCCCATTTCGATTTGATTTTAGTATAGAATGAGAGGTAATTATCTAGCTTCTGCAAGAGATACCTAATTTTCCCAGCACCTTTTGTTAAAAGAGGCTGTCTTTTCTCATTGTATGTTTTTTGCTTCTTTGTCAAAATTACATTGCTGTAGATGCTTGGGTTTGTTTTGTTTTTTTTTATCTTCTTTTCATTCCATTGGTTTACATGTCTACTTTTTGTGGCAGTGCCATGTTGTTTTTGTTACTGTAACTTTGTAATATAACTTGAAATCCAGTATTGTGATGCTTCTAGCTTTGCTCAAGATTACGTTGGTTCCTCTGGGTCTTTTTTGGTTCCATATAAACTTTAGCGCTGTTTTACTCTAATTCTGGCAAGAATATTGTTGGTATTTCAATAGAGATTACATTAAATATATAGATAATTTTTGGTAATATTGCCATGTTTACTGTGTTAGTTTTTCTAATGCAAGAACAAGAAGTGTCATTCTGTTTTCTAATGTCTTCAATTTTTTTCTTCAGAGTTCCATAATTTTCATTATACAAGTGTTTTACGTCCTTGGTCAGGTTGATTTTAGCTGTTGTGAATGGAATTGTTTTCTTGATTTTTTTTTTCCTCAGTAGGTTCATTATTGATGTACAAGAACACCGTTATTTTTGTGTGTTGATTTCATGACCTGTCCATCAGGATTCTTATGTTATCTCTGATCACTTCAGTGCCACTGTTCTTTTGACTCTTGACCAAAGTTATAGTTCCATTTTGTACATAAACTAATCAACTAAGTTTCTAAACAATAATAGTATTGTTTAGGTTAAATGTTAATGCCATATGAAAATTGGAGTTGAATATATTGGGTTTGGTTTTTTGGTGCCCCCTACCCCGGCCCATACTAAAGCTGGAGTCCAGGGCTTCTTTAATGCTAGGAAAGCACTCCACCACTGATTTACCATCTTCAGCCAACAGTATCTCACTGTGTTGCCCAGGCTGGCCTCAAAGTTTTGACCCTTCTCCCTTTGCCTCTTGAGTTGCTGTATTTACAGGTGTGTGCTACCACACCCCACCCTGTTACGTCACTTTTCAAAAGAAAATAATTTGCAATTACATTATATATTTTAATTGATTTTAAGCTAATTGGAAAATTAGATCCTTGTTCCCGATTCCTCACTGCTATGTGATTAAGATTTTACTTATAAACCTTATATTTTAAAGTACAGTATCTTTTGTTCCTTTCAGCTCTATTAGTGTTCCTAAGCTTTGTTCTCTTCATTTGTAGGGTTCTTTAAAATTTATTTGTACATACTGCCTTTCTTCCAGTCTTTATTTTCATTTTCTTAATTTCAGTTTGTCTGAAATGGAAAAAACATTAGAATTGGTTTTTGCATGCTGTCTGAATTTGTGCATATTATCTTTTTTTCTAGAAAGAGCATAATACCATCAGCTATAGATTATAGAGTATATTAAAACTTTTAGGTAAAAATTACTGATTAGCAAAATTGTTCTTTCCTCTGCTTAACTTGTAAGTGAGTAACCCAAAGTGGTGTTGTGTTAATCTGTTTTCATCCTGGCAGGTTTCTTATTAATACTGTATTTATTGACCTTCATATCTCAAAAGTGTTTTTTCTTTTATGACAAATGTTTTGCTTTGCAGACATTTGCAGCTAAGAGGGAAAAGTCTGCTTGTGCCAACTTTAACCCAGTGGCTCTTTTTGTTTTATTTTTGTTTTTAGAGACAATGTCTTCCTATGTAGCTCAGGCTGGCCTTGAACTCACTATGTAGCCCAGCCTAGCCCCCAATTTGCATTGATCATTTTGCCTCAGCCTTCCAAGTACTGGAATTACAGGTGTGTGCCACCACACCTGGAAAATCAGTGGCTCTTAAAACATTTTGAAAACAGTTAAATGAGTGCTGTCCAGCAAGATTCACACATGAAATAATAAAAAATAAAAAGAACTAAAAATACTGCATTGTCTGTGAATAATAAACTTAAAGATGGTACTTTGGCTATTAACACACCATTTTCTGTTATTTTCTAGAGAAACATCAAGTATATTGTTGCTTAAATTACTACAATAATGTTTGTTTTAAGTATCATCTATCAGCATTGCTACTTGTGCTTTTCTCAGGCAGTGAAATATCAGTGTTTCTCTGTGTTTCCTTTGTTAAATATACCTTTTTGTGTAACTATCAACTCATACTATACTTAGCATTTGTTGACTCCATCAGTTAATGTAGACGTAAAATAGTGCCCATATTTATTGTGCAGTTTGTCTCCTTTATTCTCTTTGATTTACTATAAAGAGGATTTCCTCCTTAGTTTTAAATTTGTGAACCATACTGCTTTTAGGTGTCTTCATAGGGACATGTAATAAAAATGAATTATTTGTGGAAAACTAGGTATCAAATTTAAACACAAATGGAGGAAGTAAAGTACAAACAAGGCTTTCTGAAGCATTTTTTGGGTTTTTATATTATTTGGCTACAAAATACCTTTTTAGTTCTTCTGATGAATGGATGAAAATAAATGTATATATAAATGTATAGTATGTATTAAGCATCTATGAATATTTTTTTAAAATATACTGCACGCTTTAAAAAGAGGGACAATCACATACTGTCCTTTCGTAAGATTTAGAAAGCAGTGTTACACAAAGATGCTCTCTTATAGTGTTCTAGGTATTGGTGATATTTGTGTGAGTAAAAGTATATGTAATATATACAATTTATAATGGAATTCAACAGGAACAGATTATACCATTCTCTGGGCCCGGTGACAAGAGTGGCACGAAATGGCTATCGAAGCCACATGAAGGCCAGCAGGTACAATTCCCCTGTATCCAGGGGTCATAAAACTTCCCTCTGGTGTTGGTGATTGGCTTATATGGGTGTGGTCTGACATTTCTGTTCTTTCTCAGCTAATTGGCTTTAAAACTAAACAAATTGCCCATGAATAATTTCCAAGATGTAATATAGAGATAAATTGAAACTGTTCTTCCTGATCACAGAGCTAATTGCTACCATTTTTTTATCTTCATCATATTTTTTAAAATGCTTCCAAGTTGGTAGCCTTTTAACTGCACAAGTCTTTCTAACACTGCTAATTATTGTATCAGCAATATAAATTTCTGCTTCTTAAACTACATAGCATTTTTGCTAATAAGTTTATATTTGTCCTTTTTAAGAATTCTTTTCCAATAAGCCACAGATCTTGAATCTAGACAAGTCTACTTGATTTGTATATTTCAACATGTCCTAACTGAGTCTTTTTCTACAGTATATTAATTGTGGAAACAACTGAGGATAGTACATTGATAGGAAATATGAGGTTTAGTAATAATGGTAATCAATGAATTTAAATACAGCAAAATAACCAACTGTATTTCTATTTGAAGGTGTCTGATCTCCTTATGTATACTTCCCTGACTATAAATAGGTCTACCATGAAATTTCTAATGATTGTTAGGTTAAGTCACTTTGAAGACACCTAAATAACCAAAAAGGAATAAACTGGAAAACTTCTGTTTTCTTCGCTGTTGTAGGAATGCTATATCTCGTATGACGTCACCAAAGAATGCTATTTTTATTAGTGTGTGTTTTAATTGGTTCACGTAGAAGTCATTGTTTTAAAATACAGGATACAGGATATCTAATCAGTTGGGGAAAGATATTAAAATGTGTGGTTATTTTGTGATGGTTTTTAAAGATATATACAGTAAAAAGAAAGTCTTGAGTCTGGAGGTTATTCCTTTCTTGGAGAGCTGTTAGGCCATAATCAAACACTTATGTCATGGCTGCATTTGAAAGGCATTAAAATTTATTACAGAAAGCCAGTTTTTAAAAATGTTATTGCATTTATTTTTTCACTTATTTTAGAATTAAGTTAAGCATAAGTTTCTCTTTTTGCCTTTGTGAGCTTCTGCTATTTTCATTTTCAGTTTTTTATACTTAAATACTTTTAATAAGTAGAATCCTCATCTCTCCTACCAGGACTTAAAGTTTCTAGTGGGGAAAATAAAGTTACAACAGTGATGCAGAGTGGCATGTTAAATTCTTACGTTAATCTTAATTTTGTGAATTCCTGCATTCTTTCTAAATTATACTTGTTCAAATATGGAACAGTGTGTGTTTTAACCATCTGCTGATTTTGATAACTTCCTAATTAACTTTTGTGACAGCTTATGAATCTCAGGTCAATAAACCTTTAAAATTATTGTCTTCTTGGCTGTGAATAAAGTAGCAAAGTTCTTAAATTAAGAGTAATTACATTTTATGTAAGTACCTATGTAATCATTACAGTAGAGGAAAGCTCTTCCTTACCTTTTTCTTCATTTCATTGTTATAGTTCTGCGGAGTCAGAAGATTTGGCAGTACATTTATATCCAGGAGCTGTTACTATTCAAGGTGTTCTTAGGAGGAAAACTTTGTTAAAAGAAGGCAAAAAGCCAACAGTAAGATTTCTTTATTTTTAAACACACATTAAGAAAAATGTATAAGACCCTAAAATATACTAAACTATTGAAAAGAATTAGATATATAATGCACTTGAAGGAATTTTAAATACCCATTTCCCTCCACATGTTTCTTAAAGTTTTTTATCTGCTATATAGATGTCAACTGAATCATATATTAAGGTTGCATAAGTCCAGATACTCTTGTACTATATGTCTCTTTATCCTCTAATACAATTCTTATGCAAAATTGTTTTTTGCAAAAAGTATATGGCTAAGTATTGTAGTAATGTGTTTAGGAAAAACGAAGAGCAACAACCTAAAAACTGGAATTCAACCAAATTTGTTTCCATCAGTTTATTTAAATTTCTGTAATACAGTTTTGTTTTCCTGTTTAAAAAAAGAACTCAGTATTAAATGTTCTCCAAACAACAATTCTTGTGGGGGAAGAGGGGTAGTAGAGCAGAAAAACATAAAAACTTTGATGTACAGCCACACTTAAAGCTTTTGAAAATATGAGGGCTTTTTAAAATATAAAGATGGTTTTCATCAAAGTAACCTTACAGTAAGCCAAAGGCTCAATCAGGAAGCCACACTGGACCATCCAGTGAACTCAGACAGTACTGCGTCTGTTGTGTTACTATACATGTTGTGTGACCGACGCTAAAAACAGAGCAATGACTAAGACAAGATGAAGTGTCTGCCTTGTGGAGATTACTTTCCAGTGAAGAAAAATACAGAGTAAACCCTTATAACTGGGTCGTGGGATACAGAATGATGGTGTGACAGCAAGGTATTTGAGCTTAGATTGTAAAGAAAGTGACAACCTTTTGAAGAGACAGGAGTCTTGTGTGGTTGAAACACTGAAAGTGGAGATGAAGTCAAAAAGTGTAATGCTAATGATATATTACTTGTGATGTATAAGAGAAATAGTGGAAATGAAATTAACTTCTGAAATTGGGGACTGAGATAGGTGGTTGTTTGCAACATTTTTGAAATAGGTAGACAGGTAAGTTTTGGCTAAGATTTGAGTGGAGCTGTCAGTTTGGCTCTTGAAAAAGTATAATTCTTGAGTTCATTAGAGAGGTGTGGCCAGAGGTAGTGATTTGGGGGCATCATTAGCATACAAAGAGTGAAGTACAGAACTGAATGTGAAAGACCACAAAGAAGGTGTGGCTGGAGAAAAAACTCTGTAGCATCAAAAGTCTGCTATAGGAAGAGTGTAAAGGAAAATCAGGTAACATCCTAGAAGCTTAACGGTTAAAGTCCTTCACTTAGGAAAGAGTGTTCAGCTTTGTCAGATAAAAAGTTGACTGTACCAAGGATTTATGCTCTGGTAAAATGTCAGTGGTCAGTGACCTAGACACTAGCTGTTTCAGCCTGAGAGTGCAATTAGTAAGTTTAACAGAAAATGAGCAAAATAAAAGTAAAGGCAGGAATTAGAGACAAACTTGCAACTTGCAAGAAGTTGTGCTATTAAAGAAGCAGAGAAATTAGATTGGGGGAATGGGGAGTGTTTAAAGATGGGAGTATTACCAACACTCATTTGTGTAATGATGGTAGAGGAAAAGAAATTGAGATACAGTGGAGAGAAGAGTTTATAACAAAAGCAAATTAAGAAAGTAAAAGGGACTATATAGAATCAGGATTTAACTAGTCTGTGGTAGGAAAAAGCATGTGTATCTGCAAACAGGTAGTTAGCTGGAATCAGTGCTGGGAAAATGAGGTTATTCTCATAATTCAGCTTTCTCCAGGAAATATGATATGGAAGGAAAATACATCAATTTGAAATTGGTGATCATATTTTTATCAGTAGGAATAATTGTGTGCTTTCTCCAGCAGTAGTCAGCTACTATGATATGGTTCCAGTTAATCAGTGAGTTAGATTTGACTAGGGGTTAGAGTTTTATTGAAAAGAAGGGCTTGGCATTAACATATTTGGAAGGGAATATAGGTACAGTGCTAGACCAACTGCCAGAGCTGAGGGAATGAAAAGGACAAAGGAGGTGATCACAATACTAGATAATATTAAAAAGCGACGCATTCTTGTTAAATTCAAGAATTGCCTGAACAAGAGTAGTAGAGTGTATTAGCAGCTGAAAGTGATAGAGATGTTTGAGTTAAAGATTTCAGAAGTATTACAACTTGACTCTGAGATTAAGCCTTTGATGATTGACACGAAGAGTGACACAGAAGGTAAAGAAACTGAGAAGCCAGTAACATTTTAATAGTATATTCACATTTATGCTTTCCAGGTAGCATCTTGGACAAAATATTGGGCAGCCTTGTGTGGGACACAACTTTTTTATTATGCTGCCAAGTCTCTGAAGGCTACAGAACGCAAACATGTGAGTATTTGTCCTCCCAATTCTTAGCATTGTTTCATAGCCTCTTCATGGTTTTAAAGAAAGTAGTCCTAATATGATTTTTGGCACCCGGTCTGAATACAATAATGAGTTGGGTTGTTTTTGTTTTTGTTTTTGTTTTTGGTACTGGGGATTGAACTCACGATCTCACGCTTGCCAGGCAGGCACTTGTGCTGCTGAGTTAAATGCCCAGCCCTAATGAAATTATTTTTATTTAGTAAAACTATTCCAAAGAAAATCTTGGCGTAACATCTATATTTTGAAGTTCTCTTTCGAATACCATTTTTCCATTGCGAATGTCAAAACTGCTTATTACAAATACCAGTCTTGGCATCAAAGTTTCCTCACTCCTGAGTTTCTGGTTCAAAACCTTGTAGTCTTGGTTCTGAATATGTAAAATGTGAAAATTTGAGACCAACATCTAAAGTTCTTTTTCTAATGCGGTAACCTTCTCAACAGTGAAGAGGAATGGGTGATTACATACTGCTTCAAAGCAGCCTCTTGATAATTCTCCTCAGAGTAGACTCTTACTATAAATCCCTTTTGCATGTTGTTTTTCTATGCTGGTAATAAGGTCTTCAAAAAGAAGTTTCCCATGTTGCATTAATAAAATCCCTTTAAGAAGAATTTTACTTCTAATTCATATGCTGGAGGGAAGGAAAATTAAATGGTTTACCTTGAGACAAAGTAGATTAACTGAAGCAAAGTTTAGTTCCTTTTTTCTTCTTAAAAATTTCATAGATGGTACTGCGCAAGTCAGAGAAGCAGTATTTTATTCTCACCATGTTAGCTCTTTAATCAAACAAAAGGTGTAGAAGAGAACATTTTTGGCTTAAATGAATACAGGAAATGCCAAGGGATTATGTTGCTCTCTTTAATCAACCACTACAGCTTCTCATCACTTTGTTAAATTTCTTGTTAATGGTTGCCTTCCTTTTCATTAAGGTGTTGCCACCTGTTTCCTTAATTAGTACATTGTAGGTGTTTTGGGTTCTTTTGGTGCTGGGGATTGAACCTAGGACTTTGGGTGTGCCAAGCCCCAGGCTCTACCACTGAGTTTATGCTCCAAGCCCCTGGAATCATTTTTTATTTTTGTTAATAAAAAACATTTTTTATTTTATCCAGAACAACCTGAAGTCTGCATAATGACTTGACAGTTACCCAGGGGTTTACAGTGTGTCAGCCTCAACGACGTGGTTCTGGGGTTTGGGGATCCACACAAACACGGGCAGCAGTATCAAGCGAAGAAGGGGCCACAGCAGGAGTGTATCTCAGTTCTTAAAAGGCTGTAGAGCATTCTGAATCACCAGTGGAATCATATTCTTATCAGTGACTTTTTTTGCATAGTACTATAATTATTTACTTAGCTCCTTGCACTGAGGTAAAGGACCGAGTGAACATTCTGTCTGTGAATGTTTTCGTATCCTGTCTCGTTTGCATAGTCAAATATAGTTTAAAAGTGAAACCATTTTCATTATAAAAAACAATGCCCACATACCCTAGAAGGCTATACTGATTAGTTTTACCAGAACATTTTACAGAGTTGCTTCTACTACTATACTTACAGGGGGTAGGGGATGATACAGTTAAATATAGTAATTAAATATAGTAATTTTTTACATAGCCACTTTGAGAAACTTATTGAGCAGATTTCACTTAGTTTACTAAAGTATTTGGGTTTTTCTTAGCTTTAATTGGAGACCAAGTTAGAAGTACAATTGAATTTGTCATGTAATGCATATGTTAATCAGTATTATTTTCTGTTTGGCATTGCTACTTATATATACTAATGTATACTAATATATTATTATAGTTGGCAGTTAATTATACGAGGTTTCTGATAAATATGTATGTGAAATAATTCAAAAATTATACGTTGTGAGCAAATAAAATTGACTACCAAGGAAATGGACTGTGTTCCTTATCTTTTCTAACTGAAACTGTTAAGAACAGGATAGAAGTCATACAGACAGGTCTCTGCATATATTCAGTATTAATTTGGGGATTCGAAACAATATGACACAGAATTGAAAGCAGTGAAGCAAAACATTTTAAAACTTTTGTTCAAAGTTCAAATACAAGCAAATTGAATGAAAACATCTCCCATAAAACATAAAGGATTAATATCACTAATAGACACAGTACCACATCTTTTATGTTCTTGCCAAAATATTTAACCTCTTATCATGAGGAAACATGAAATTCCTATTGGGGAACATAGTGTGAGACAACCTGGATTCTTAAAAAGACCAAAATTTGGCAGCCAGAGAAGGCATAGGGGAACCAGAGGGACTATTATGGGTTAAAAGGTACTTGACAGCTAAAATATGTTTATGGTAGGGTTTTTTGTTTGAGCTGTGGAAGAGTGGCTGGTAAAGAAGAGAGGCTATTTTATTCTGTCTGTTTTTGAATATTTAAAATTAAAAGCATACTCATTGAAAAAATGTTTTCATTTTAAGAAATAGTTTAATACAACTGCAACCCATTAAATGCATAGAAAAAAGGCCTGCAGAGTATTACTCCCAATGATGATTAATCCCAGGAGTAAAGTGGGTTTCAGCTGGTAGTCAAGGAACGTTATAGTGTGTATCTGTTTTCATCCCTCAGTATTAATCGAGCTTGTGTTAACTTTTTTTTCTTCAAGAAGCAAAGGTTTTGAGGAAAAAAACAAAATCATGCTATTTATGAGTTAACTCAGGTGTTTTGTGGTATTGCCAATTTCATTCTTCCTAGTATTAATAACTAGATTTTTTAGCTTTTGTTTTGTAGTCATGTTGCAAATGTGCTTTATTCTTTTTCCAATTTCTTTTCATTGTGAAACATACAAAGTAGATAAGTACATTTTAAGATGTAGTAAATAAAAATTGCCTCCACTTCACATAAGAAACAGAACTGTTAAAGCTACCCCAAATGACAGCCCTTCCTTCTTCATCATCCATCCCCACAGGCCACCACTGTCCTGAATTTCTTGTTTTTCTTTTAGAGTTTTACCATATATGCTTCCTTATACAATAGTTTTATTTTAAAATGTACCTCAATGGGTCACATATATATTCTTAAGCATAAACTTTTTTGCTTATTTACATTGTTGAGATTCATTGTTCCTCCTTATATGCATAGCTGTTACTTTTCACAACTGAATAGTCTTCCATTTCTTTTCAGTCTACTGTTGGTGAATATTTAATGGTTTTTTCCACTTCTTTGCTAACAGTGCCACTGTGAATATTTTTGTGCACAGGTTCTTTAAGTTGTGTACCTGAGGAATATAAATGCTTAACTTTACAAGAAAATGCTACATTAAGTTGCACAGTCACTAGTAGTGCAGTGAGCCTCCATAACCTTACCATACTTTCATTATCAAGCATTTTCATCTCAGCTAATCTAGTATATATAAAATGTTACCTTATGATTTTAGTTGGTGTGTCTGGTTTGACCTTTTTCCATCTTTTTTGGTGATATTTTGGATAAATATTTATTTTCACTTGTAATTGATAAAAAGGCTTTGGGGATGGGCTTTTTTTTGTGCTGGGGATCAAACTCAGAATCTTGCATTTGCTAGGCAGCACTGTGCTGCTGAGCTACATCCCCAGCCCTGATAAAAAGTTTTTATATATCCCAGATGCAGATATGTTAGCAGTGATATATTGAGAATTCTTTTCTCCAGTTTGTTTGATTTACATTTTTACTCCCTTTGTGGTATCTCTTAGCATCTTTTTAACACACTACTGTATTGTTGACTAGTATTTTGTAGAATTTTCATTTATGTGTATGAATGAGATTAACCTAATTTTCTGTCCTTTTATAACAGCCTTTTCCCAAGGTTACAAAAAGAAGTATATGTAAAGTAACAAAAGAATAGTTGATTATAAAAGCTAACATGCATGTAAAAACACCTTTTTTTCTTGAGAAACACAAGTAAGGATGCTATCACTAATACTTGTCTGAGAGCCCTGATGCTTTATTAAATCATCAGGTTAAGAAAAACAAAATTTTAAAAAATTAAAAAAGAAAAAATTATAAAACGCAATTGTTTCCTATAAGCAGTAGCACAATAATTAGGAAAAAATAGCATAGAAGAAAGTTAAGTTCACATTGGGTTCACTAAAGTCATGCTTTTTGGAAATGGAGAACGGGACAAGTCAGGGTTTGATGAAGAGCTGAACCTGGAAAAGGTCTGGAAAGTAGGATACTATCTGAAAAAGACACATTTAGGTGAATTTAATAATAAAAGGTCTCCAGTTTACCAGAACAAGCCAGAAGTCCAAATCTTCCCTCTCACTGGGAAAAACTGAAAGTACACTCTTACTTGTGCTCAGAATGTTTATTTTTCACTAATTATCACTATTTTCATTATTTTACTCAGTTCAAATCAACATCAAATAAGAATGTGTCAGTAGTAGGATGGATGGTGATGATGGCTGATGACCCAGAACATCCAGACCTCTTCCTGCTGACCGATTCTGAAAAGGGTAAGTTGTTAGGATCCTTAGGGATTAAGGTAATGTGTGTATACACTTTTCCCAATGAGCCTAACCCTAATATAACTAGAATACACAACAGAGGAAATGTTGGTTTTATCTATTAGGAACTATTTTTGGCACCTAATGTGTTTTAATAAACCAGTATCTGTAGAGCCTTTTTTTAAATACCTAAGCATAAGCTTAAAGATTAAAAGGCCAACTAAACTGTAAAGGGGTAAACAAGGAGGGAGAGAATTTGAGAATAGCCCATGTTGCTTTAAAATCTGAGAGACTGCTCTTTTATCAGTTATGTAATTCATGTCACTTTCTACATTAAAATACTTTACATAAAATATATAGATACATTGGTGAATAAATATATTAACTGGCTGTTGACCCAGTGGTCAGACTCCATTTGTGAACTCAATGAGAGAACTGAATGATAAGCTGTTAAAAATCACATCCTACCTGTGTCACTAAATGCTGCAGGGTCAATCAGAAAAGATACCTGTGGATCTACTCTTCCTTGGTAGTAACTAGTAGCCATTGACAAGCCCCAGAAAGGATGCCGAAAAGGAAATTCTTTCACACCTATACAGAATTTTCCACTACAATAACTTCAAATTGAAGTGCTATATTTGTTACATTTCATTGGCTTCACACTGTATTTTGACCTCTGTTTATCTAGATACTATTTTCATAAAGTCTTTGCCTACACCAGTGTCTTTAAGAGTTTTACCTATTCTGTCTTCCAGCAGATTTAATATGTTTTTATTATTTGTACCAGGGATCGAACTCATGACCTCTCACTTGCCAGGCAGGTGCTTATGCCACTGAGCTAAATCCCTGGCTCAATATTTCTGTTTTAATATTTAGATCTTTGATCCATTTCAAATTTAGTTTAGTGCATGGTGGAAGATATGGGTCTAGTTTTAAATCTTCAACATGTGTAGAGCCAGTTCTTCCAGCAACATTTATTCAAGAGGCTGTCTTTCTTCCAGTGAATGTGTTTGGAACCTTTGTCAAAACTAAGATGGCTTAGTATATCTGGAGTTCTTTCTGCATCTTCTGAACTGTTCCATTAATCTTTGGGTCTGTTTTTTTGCCAGTACCATGCTATTTTTATTACAGTAGCTTTGTAGTATAATTTTAAGTCAGGGATTGTGATGCTCTCTCTCTTGCCTTTGTTACCCAGGATTGCCTTTGCTATTTGAGGCCTCTTCTGGTTTCAAATGAATTTTAGGATTGTTTTCTCTAGTTCTGTGAGATATGCTATTGGAATTTTGATCAGAATTACATTGAAACTGCACCAGTTTTGGAAATATGGTCAATTTTCACTATTTTGGTTCTTCTATCCAAGAGCAAGGGATGTCTTTCCAATCTCCTTTTTTCAGAATACTGTAGTTTTCAATGTAGAGGTCTTTTACATCCTTTGTTAGACTGATTCCTAGGTATTTCATTTTCTTGGATGCTGTTGTGAAAGATGTTGTTTCCCTGATTTCCGTCTCAGTGAGTTTATTATTCATGTACAGGAAGGCTATTATATGAGTGTTGACTTTGTATCCAGCTTTGTTACTGAATTTGCTTATTAAATCTAGTAGTCTTTTAGTGGAGTTTCTGGGGTCTTCTATGTAAAGTATCTTGTCATCTTCAAATAATGATAGTTTAAGCTCTTCCTTCCCCATCTGTATTCCTTTTATTTCTCTTGTCTAATTACTCTGGCTACAGTTTCCAGGACTATGTTAGATAAGTGGAGACAGTAGACATCCTCTTGTTCCTGATTTTACAGTGAAAGCTTTCAGTTTTTGTCCATTTAGTATGAAGTTGGTCATTGGTTTTTCATAGATGGCCTTTATCAGATTGAAGTAAAGACCATCTATTCCAATTCTCTGTAGCGTTATCATCATGAATGAGTGCTGGACTTTGTCAAAAGCATTTTCTGAATCTATTGAGATGACCATATGGTTTTTGTGTTTGGTTCTGGTGTATGTTTATTGGTTTATGTATGTTAAACCATTCCTGCATCCCCAGGATGATCCCGCTTGATCATGGTGTATAATCTTGATGATTTGCTGCCTTCTGTTTGCCAGTATCTTGAGGATTTTTACATCTCTGTTCCGTAGGGAGATTGACCTGTAGTTCTCTTAGTTGGGTCTTTCTTCGATTTGGGTTTCAGGGTATTGCTTGCTTTCAGGAATGAATTTGGGAGTATTGCTTCTCTTTCAGTTTCATTAAATTAAAGAGTTTGAGAAGTAGTGGTGTTAGGTCTTCTTTAAATTTCTTGTAGAATTCAGCAATGAATTCGTAAGGCCTGGGCTTTTCTTTGTTGGTAGGTTTTTAATAACATCTTTAATTGATATTGGTTTATTTCATATTTTTATATTTTCTTGATTCAGTTTTGGTAATTCATATGTGTCTAAGAATCTGTCCATTTCTTCTGCATTTTAGAATATGAGTTCTTAAAGTACGTATAGGTGATCTTCTGGATTTTTGCAGAGTTCATTGTGATTTTACTCTTTACATTCCTAATTACATGCATTTGAGTCTTTACTTTTTTTGATGAGGTTGGCTAAGGGTTTGTCAGTTTTATTTAATCTTTCAAAGAACCAACTCTTTGATTCACTGATGCTTGTATTATTTTCTTAGTCTCCAGTGCATTAATTTCTGCTCTGATCTTTATAATTTCCTCCCTCATATAAGCTTTGGGCTTGGCCTGTTATTCTTTTTCTAGGAGTTTGAAGTTCAACATTAAGTTATTTGCACTTGTTCTGTTTTCTTGATATGGGTATTCACTGCTATAAATTTCCCTCTTAGGATTGCTCTCATTGTGTCCCACAACTTCTGATGTGTTGTATTGCCATTATCATTTAATTGTAGAAACTAATTTCTTCTTTAATTTCATCTGTGACCCATTGGTTGTCCAGGAGGGTGTTATTTAATTTAATTTTATTTATAAAGTTCTTGTGGTTTCTTTTGCCATTGATTTCCAATTTCATTGCACTGTGGTCTGATTTATGCATGGAATAATTTCAGTTCCTCTGCATTTACTTAATAATGTGCTTTGAGCTAGCATGTTTTATTTTGGAGAACATCTCTCATGCAGCTGAGAAAAATGTGTATTCTGGTGTTTTGGGGTGGAACACCCTGTAGACATCTACTAAGTCCATTTGTTCAAAAGTTTAGTTCAATTCTAGTATTTCATGGTTGGTTTGTCTAGTTGATCTTTTTGTGACAATGGGGTATTGCAGTTCCCCAATACAATAGTATTAGTGTTTATCTGATTTTTCATGTCCGTTAATATTTGTTTTATATAGTTGGGTATGCTGGTATTTGGTGCATATATATTTATGATTGCTGTCTCTTCCTCTTGGATTGTCCCCTTTACACGGATGTAGTGACCTTCTTTGTCTCTCTTAGTCTTGACTTGAAATTCACTTTGTCTGCAAATAGAATAGCTATCCCTGCTTTTTTTCTGGGTTCCTGTCCCATGGAGTATTGTTTTGCATCCTTTGACTTTTAGTCTATGAATTTCTTTTTGAATTAAATGTGTTTCTTGTAAGCAGCATATTGTTGCGTCTTGCTTCTTGATCCATTCTGCCAATCTGCCTTTTGATTGGTGAATTGAGACTGTTAACAGTGATAGTTATAACTGATACATGTTCACTTGTCCTTCTCATATTATTTTCCTGTTGGTGACTTCCTTCCTTCACCACCACCACCACCACCTCCCCCATTTAATTGTTTGCTTGCCTGGTAGTTTCCTTCTGTTGGGGTTCATAGAGTTATAGTCCTTATTATTTCTAGAACATCCTTCAGAACAATGGAGTTCTGGTTTGGTAGTCATAAATTTCCTCAGGTGTTCTTTGTCATACAACTATCATATTTCCCCATCAGTTTTGAGAGATAGTTTTGTGGGGTACATCAATCCTCATTGGAGGTTGTTTTCCTTTAGAGCTTGAAATACTTCACTCCAAGCTCTCCTTGAGTTGAGGGTTTGTTCTGAGAACAGTCAGCTGTGATTCTAATGTGCTTTCCTTTATGGGTGATTTGTTTCCTTTCCCTAACAGCTTTTAATATTCTAATCTTGTGTTGAATTTCTGGAATCTTGACTATGATATACCTTGCCTGTAAGTTGTTTTTGTTTTGTTTTAAATCATGGCTAACTGAAGTTCTGTGTGCCTCACTTACCTGTATGTCAAAATCTTTTTCCCTACCCAGGGGAGTTTTCTGCTATGATGGCTGTGAACAGTTTTGTTTTTGTTTTTTTATATATATAAAACTTGTGCTATCTTCTGCTTTTTCATTAACTCCAATCAATCTTAAGTTATTCTTCTGTGCCTCATCTAGCCGCTTCTGGATTGATTTCTCATGGTTCCTTGTTATTTTTAAGAAATCTTTCTTTTCATGATTTCTAACTGCAAGCCTGTCTTCTATATCTGAGATTCTGTCCTCACATTGGCTCATTCTGCTGTGGGTACTTTCAGTGGAATTTTTATTCTGGATATCTGCTTGAATCTGTCTTGTGAATTCCATTTCTTTCTTAGGTTGAGCATTCATGGCTTCCATCATTTTCTTAAGCTACTCCTTTTTTTTGTTTTTTTTAATCTATCTGCTCTAAAGTCATTAAGCATGGTTTTCATTGTGGACACCATCTCTGCAGTTATCTGAGAAATTATTTCTGATTTGATTTTTTTTCTAGAGCATCATGCAATTGCTTTGTTGTTACCACTTCAGAGAGGACAGATGGGAGTCTTTTGGTTTGTCCCACCACATTGCCCCTGGGTTTGCATTTGGTGAACTGGATGTCTGGGATTGCATCTTGTTTAAGTGTCTTCTCCTTTTCAGTTTAATTCCTGGGTTAATTCTTGTAAATTGCTGTGGTGAGTTGCTTTATTGCTAGTAGATGCTAGTTTGTACCAACAGATATTTTATTTTTCAGGCATTACTTTTCTGTTTTTAAAAAAATACATATTGGATGTGGGAAAAAAATTATCAACAAAATGTCATTTTGAAGTAGATTGACTTATTCAGTAAGGACTTCTACACAACTTCTGGATTCAAACCCCCCACTCAAAATGCTTTATTCATAAAAATATATTTTTAAGATTTTTGCCGATGAATTTTGTTTTCCTTCCATTTTCTTAGCATGTAGAATAGCTAGGATTTTTATGAAATTTATGTTAAAAAGGTCTTTTTAGGAGAAAGAGAAAGTAAATAAATTATAGCTGTGACAAGCTTAATTGTATATACACTTTTATTCAGATTGACCTAATGTCTGTATCTGAGTTCAACAAGCAAAACAGTATTACTTGACTCATTAAAGCATTGGATGAAGATAAATAATTACTCTGAAAGTGATAACAGTCTTTGTTAGAATCTCAAAAAAATACATATTATGCTTAAATATAGTCAGGCTCTTGAGTTGCTGAACACAGAAAGGAAAATAGAGTCTAGTCTGAATTGTGAGATAAAACGAGTTAATGAAAAAAGTGAATAAGTTCAATTTTTTAGAGCAGTTGAATTATCTGTTTATCCTCCACTAAACTTCATTTTATAGCCATATAAAATATCCTCATTATGTGAAAAATCTTGAAGTCAATTTGGAGCTACTGAATATACAGAACACAGATTATTTCTAATTTCCTAAAAGGTAAAAAATCACATTCTGCCTCTTTCACTGCATGCTATAGGGTCCATCCAACAAGATCCCTGTGATTCTATGATTTTCCTAGAGAGCCCTCAGCAAAACTGAAAATCTACAATCATTTTGACAGATGTCTTCTTGTAGCTAAAACTATAGCCATTATTGATACTATCTAATTGATCTTTAAATTAAAAGGTAGTGTTACGTTTTACATATGTTGAAGCATTTGGGCATGTAAACATTCAATATCAATATCTAATTATTTAGATCAAGTAGTGTTAAAAATGATTATTCTTCAGTCTTATCCACATAGATAAATCTAGAGCAGCCAGTTCTATTTAGATACTATTCTTTACAAGGAGTTTCATTTTATGAGACAAAACAAAATTGACACTATACAAAAGAACTGAAGTACCATTCACATCATATTTTATCTGGAAAATCAGGTGTTAAACAGAATTCTGAATAAGAACTCTACTCATGTTTAGTTTAGTCAAATATCTGACAGAATTATGTGCTATACTAAATTTTTCTTATTTTTCATTTGGTTTTGGTAATTTTAGGAAATTCATACAAGTTTCAAGCTGGCAGTAGGATAAATGCAATGCTGTGGTTTAAGCATCTGAGTGCGGCCTGCCAAAGCAACAAACAACAGGTGAGATTTCTCTTTCATTCAGGAAACTACTGAAGAGTTCCAAAGAGACACAAGTAGTTTTCTTCATGATCTGGGAAAATGGAGTTTTTTTATGGTTTATAGCAATCAGTAAGACATGAAGTCCACATTTTAGTGAGGAGCTAGACAGTAAACAAATGACAGAATTTCAAACCATAAGAGCTGTGTAAAGAAAATAGTAGACTATTATTTCTGTTCTATTCTGTATCTAAAATGATGAGAGTGGAGCCAAACAGTTGAAAAAAATGTAAATAAGGGAAGGGCAGAGATCCCTCTGAGGTGATGACCCTGACCTGAGTGACAAGAAATAGGCAACGTGAGGATTAGACAGAGCCGAATGCTGCAGATAGCAGTTTACTTGAAAGAGCTTATTACTCATCTCAGTGATTTTCCCCTCTAAAATGTTCTTAAATATAATATTCATTATTCATAATTATTCATCACATTTCTTTGAAAATGTACTTGAGTAAGAAACATTTGGACTTGCCCAAATGACAAGGAACGAAATACTAGTTTGAAAAACAACTGGTATACACTTTGTAATGCTTGTAATTTTTAGGTTCCTACAAACTTGATGACTTTTGAGTAGAAGCCGGGGGAACATAAGGTGAATCCCTGCTCCTGGGCAAGAGTGAGACCTGATGAGAGCGCCCGCTGCAGACCATCTGTGCCAGGGAGAGCCTGAGGCGCCATCTCAGCCTTTGGAGTTCTGAACCAAAAAGCACTCATTTCAGGGAATGAAGTGAGATATTCCCAGAGAACAAATTGGAGTTGCAAAATAAACTGCCATGAACCATGGTTCTTATCTCTGAACTGACCTGTGGAAACCACTGCCTTAAAAGAATGAAAGGAAAACCAACATGAAACACCAAATAGTGTGTGTGAATCTTCTGGCGGTGCTGTGCTTGAAATAGATCATAGCTAATTTGCATTTCTTTTACCTTTGTACTAATTTCAGAGGGGGAAATCATCTTTTTTAGATACAATTTAAAAAGGAAAAACATATTTCTTATGGATTACATCAGGAGCTGGCTTTGAACTGCAGTGAATGGGTACTTTAACTTCAGGGTATACCAGCAGCCCACCTGCAAGGTTTGTTCTGCCTCCACTACTGTGTCCTCACTCATTTTCTAACATGAAGAGTGTAGGAATTAGAAATGGTAATGATGTAAGTTGTTGGGGTTCATGATAGGTGGTGTTTGTTTTGGTTTAGATAAGGGGACATCTTTTAAACACTAAACTTCTGAATTTAGTGCTGTGTGGGGAACATTATTTTCTGCAGGAGGCACAAAGGCCAAGTGTTTTCATATGCCAGGCAGTTTCTTAAAGTAAGCTCTGGAAAACGTGGTTGTTTCTAACTGGGGTTAAAGCTTAGCTTTACATGAATTCATCGTTGGACCACAGATCTGCCTAGTAGAGAACTGCATTCCCAAGCTAAACTTTCCTGAGAAGATTTTACAGTAACTAGTCTTTTCCTTGGGTTGATTGGATTATCCCTTCTCCCAGTCACAGGTGGTTTTTAGCAGTGAGGGTGTTAATAGTGGTATTTTGCCAGGCTATTTTCTTTTACAGTGTTTAATGTGCATAATGCCAGTTTTTTATTGTCGTTGTTGTGATTATTCACTTGTTTTTGTTCAGTATGAGATTCATGATTGTATTTGTTTAAAAGATTGCTTATTTATGTTTTATCATTAGACAATAATTTTAAGAGGGATAAGACAAAAGTTGGAGGTTCTGGAAATTTTAAGTATCAAACCTTTCCTTCTTAGGGCTGGGGTTTAGCTTAGTGGCACAAGCGCCTGCCTGGCAAGCGTGAGGTCCATGAGTTCTATCCCTGGAACCCACAAACAAACAAACAAAAAAAACTTCTTACATGACTCATTGCAAGCACACCAAAACATTTTTTCTGAAAACCTAATAGTTCCCTTACATGAAACCTTATTTTGGCAACAGTTGACTAAGCCGTTTTGGCAGAATTCTTCTATGCAAGAATGCATTTAATTTCTAAAATGAATGTTGAATTTAAAATTGAATAGAAAAAGAGATACCTTAAAATTTTATAACCAAAAAAAAAACATTTGAAGACATTGTTGTGAAGCATCACAAATTCTAGCAGTGACCTAGGGAGGGAAGTACTTTTTGATTGATACCTGCTTGTAGACATTTTTACTTTAAGCCTCATGTAAAATTTCTCACACATAAATTCCTAGAGAATTGTACACTGTATCGTATTTTGCCCTCAAGTTCATTAAAAGAAAATACCTGTCCAAAGGAAAGTGAGAGCTTTTTTGAGTGTTACATTTATAAATTTAATCTTCCGTTTGGAAGATGGTAAGAGTTCAGATTCATTTGTCATATGATAGAAATACCTTGTTTCTAGTTTTAGTGACAGGCTGAAGAGGACAAAATGTTGCCTGTACTGAATGATTTTTTCAATTCGTGATCTAAGCTTAACCCATGTTGGGTACATAGACATCATCTGCATAGCCAGCAGTATTACTGTAGAGACCTTGCATGTCTTTTTTTTTTTTAATTTCCTTACTTTATTTCTCTCTAGATATAACTTTAAAGTGTATTGCTTTTTTCTGGAAAAAAAATTGTGAATAAGAACCCTGTGGATTTTGTTATTTTGTTACAAGTAAGCTAAAGTGAGTATATTTTAGGTTAACCATATCTGTGGAAATATGCAACTGGAAGTCAGAGACTGACATCACAGTTTTGCCAAAGAGAGAGCTAAGGTGGAAGGTGTGTTTGATATTTTCAGCTCTAAACGGTGGGTGGTTGTATAGCATAAGATTTGATTAACAGTTCACAGATACAATTGTGGCTTTCAGCTGACTGAAACTCAACCCAACAGTGCAGCAGAAATCGTTATTTTTCTATCTTCATCATTCCATTCAAAAGAGCAGGCATTGCTTTTAGGGTTATTTTCTCATATGAAGCAAATTTCAAACATTTGAAGTATTGGTGAGTTTTGACCTAAATTCACAAAATATGATTATAATTCAAGCAAGTAAGTCATCAAACTGTATTAAATAGTTTATTAGTGAGAAGATGAATCTTTTTACTGCCCTCAGTTGTAAATTAGTGACTCAAAGCCTAAACATTGCCATTAATGTTAAGCTCATTTGTTTCTTCCCTAGTCAAGAACTCATTAGAATTTCAATTAAAATATAAGTTGGTTTACAGACCTAATGATTCGGATATTTTATGTCCTGGTGTAGTAGTATATAACATAACCAAAATACAATTTGAGGCAATCCTATTTAACAACTTACTTAAAACTATAAAAATAACTACTTTATAACCTTCCTCAGCACTGTTTTGGTTACATATCCCCTTGGGTTCAAGCTCTGCTTATTTTTCAGAGTATCATTTTTACCTCTAAACTGTAAAAATTGAGAAAGAACTGATCGAACTCACCTTCCTATTTTGTTTTCCTCACTGTGTAAATATTATTTGTATAAACATTACAAAGAGGGATTCTGACAATGAGTTGGAGTGTGTTTTTTTTTGTTTTTTTCTTTTCTCTTCCCCAAGCATGTGCTCCAATGATGAATATTTCTCCTGTGTGGAAAATGCCATACAACTATTGCACCCCTGTCTGTATGCACTGCAGTGGTACTGGGTCTTTCTGTATGTCAAGAGTCAGGGTGTTTATTGTCATAAAGCATTTGTGAGTGGCTCTTTTCCTCTTACAGAAGACTTATAAGGGAGCCCAAGAAGCATTATTGTTATAGAAGGAAAAAAGAATAGAAAAATGCTTTACAGTCTTACATGTATCTGTTAGTTGAAATGGGGCCCTTGTAGCCTATCTGGATTATTAGAATTTACCTGGACAAATGCCTTTTGCATAATTTTTTTTCCTAAAGTTAAATCTGCAAGGTCTATACATTTTATTACTAAAAACAAAACTATATACCATCATATTAATTAGAAGTCAATACTGATTTAGTCCATTGGCTTTTTAAAAGAATTCACCTTTTTGGAGGCCCATTCCTTTACAACCAGTTTTTGAGCCACCATATTTTCTTCCATAAACAAGGGGTACAGGGTTTCTTAACAGAAGATAATCTAAATAAATCCTCTCCCTCAAAGCTTTTGACATAATTGGATCCCTTTTTTGAAGTGGAGATAAATTCAACTGTGTTATGGTGGAACAATAATGCTACTGTTGCATGAATTGATCATACAAAGTAAGTGATGAGGTTTGTCTGACTTCTTTCAGTGACATCTTAGGGTTTGCTATTTTTCCCCTCTTCTTTTGTATTTTTTCTTTCAAACTTAGTAAATTCATGATTTTCTAGCCAGAGTGGTATTCTGTTTTCTCTAAAGCTTCAATATGTAAAAATTGCTATTAAGTTGTGTTGATGATAAATTATTTTTCATGTGAACCTTTTCAAAATGATTTAAAGTACCTTTTGGCTTTGCTCCCTAAAAATGGCTTGTGTCTAAAATGACTTTTCTATTTAAATGGTTCTAATGAAAGAGATCTGCATACAAACTTTTATTAAGTGTATTGAAAGCAATTTCACTACATCAGTATCTCAAGCTGTAGTGTGGGGGAAGTTTGGTCAGTGCCTTACCAATGAAGACCAATTTTAGGGCGTTGAGTCTGACAATAATCATGTGCCCTCTTCAGGAGTGTGCTATCCCTCTCTCCACCAGCCTAATCTTACAAGACTAAGGAAGTCTGTACAGATACTGCCAAGTACTTGTTGCAGTCCTCCTTGGTTTTTGAGTCTTTTTTTATGCAAGTTCTCTCCCTGTTTCTCTCTTTTCCAGGTAGGAGATTAAAAATAAATTCATTCAAACAAAGCTTTCAATAAACCCTTAAATGCAACTTTGAAGAACATCCATCAAGCTGAGTTCATGTTTTATTTTGTTGTCTTAAGCATAGATTTAATGATAAGGACTTTTTGGAAAGCCCCTAAAAAGTAAAGATGTTTGGGTTTTATTAAAGCATTGAAATCTTGTAATGACAGTCCCTTTGGGCAGATATGAGACATATTTGTGTTCATTCTTATACTTCAAGAAGATCCAGAATGAATGAGCACTTAACCTGCCAGTTACTAAGTCCCTGAAAACATTATGCAAGAAAGTAAAACAACTCCAGTGTACAAATTAAAGAGTTTAAGAGACTACACTCACTTTCTCTTAGAAATATTTTGCTCCTCTGAAATTTTGGAAGACCTAGAGCTACTGTTTATCTGTTTCAAGATACTATTTTCACATTTTTTAAAGGGCTAGTATATTCCAGAGTAGGCCCATAGCTATATAGTTTTTAAACCCAAATGAAAGGGTTAACTGGTCCTTGAGGGTTATTAGCAGAATTTAAATTTTTATTCTAGTCACTTGGAGTGCAAAGAAATGGTGAAATAAAAACAAATGTAATTACTGTGTTTTAGGGTGGAACTTGTTTCCTTAATAAAACTATAAATACTAGTTATGCTTTAGAAAAACCAGGTAACAAAATATTCGTTTCCCTGAAGACACCAATTAGAACTACTATAAATATAGTCCAATAATTATTAGTACGTGTGACTGTAAAGTAGCTGATAAGTCACCAAACTCGCGCAAGTGTTTCTGTACCTTATTGACATTGTTTGACAACCTACTGAAGTACATGTGTATGAAGAGGCTGGCGATCTGGTTCACAACAGTCTAAAAGAAGTCAGAAATCTGTAGGGAAAAGTACCCAGTGATGATAATACACAGGAAAACACAAGCCATTTTTATTCTTTATCCCAGTCCACTTGAGGTATTCTAATGATGAGACATTCAATTGCACTATGACCTTTTTAAGTGATGTGCAACTTGGTTCCTCCCACTTTTTGTTCCTTTTTAATATGCAAATGTGAGTGTGTGATCTTCAATGTTTGCGTAAGCTAACTTAAAATGAATTTAAGAAGTTTTCTGAAATATTTCTATTGAAATAAATCACTAAAAATTAAACAATGCATGAGGATGTTTTGTTATCATAGTTGCATTTTTATTGTTAACATTTAAAGTGTAAATCAGCTTTAAACTGACTTTCATGTTTTCCCTTTCAAAAATAGTTGATGGATCAGAGTTACAGAGCAAGTTCTGTGCGAATGAGCTGTAGTTGCTCTTCTGTAGCCCGACATGAGACCACGCTGTGGCACTGGCCAGAGTGGGTCTTGGGGCAGAAAGCAAGTGTGGGATATTTCCGCCTCCGTCACTCCGCCTGTAAATATGGGATATGAACACTCCCAGAAAAGCCTCTTTGCTCATACTTTATTCCATAGTTCTAAGACAGGACATTTTCTTCTTTTTACCATTTCTGAAAACAGTTGTCTAGCCTATGAGGCTTTAATCAGTAGCAGTACAGAAATAAGCTGTGTTGAGTTATCAGCTGGGGTGTTGGTTATACCCTACCTAACAATTCCTCATGAACCCGGCCTCTCGGTGGTTTGGAACCTTCTATCCCTGAACTGAATGACCTGTATAAACCTCACTCAGTTTTCAACAGTTTGCTCGCCCCATCAGTGGTCTTTGAAAATTCTCTTATTCTTCACAGAACCAAATCAGAGAGTGACAGTTCTCCAGTGCAGTCAGCCTGAGTTTACCTCACACAGTGGCCGTCTTCGCCATTCATCAGTTTTCCATCTATGCTTAGGTTTCTAGGTCCCATTTCCTACTTCATCAGTCATGTGTCAGCGGAGCCAGTGTCGTGTTGTCCTTACTGCTAGATGGCTAAGCATCTAGTGAAGTAATTGTCTGTTCTTCAAAATTACCTTAGCTTCCTTGATTCATCTTTCCTATGAAGTGTAGCATCAACTGGACACATTCAGTGAAAATATCGTGACTTTAATTGGAATTACTTTGGTTTGTACCTTTGAGAATTTTGAAAAGTTTATTAAAAATATGAAATGCCTCCATTTAATGAGCTTTTAATTTCCTTAATGCTTTACAATTTTCTCTGTTGTGGTCTGAGGCACCTTTTATTAGTTCATCTCTAGATAAATTATAGAGATCCCTTGCCCGTCCTCATCGAAGTCCAGAAAGGTTTTATATTTGTAGTCCCATGGAGAAGTTACTGGAATTCCAGTGAATTCATTCCATTCTACCACTTCTAGTGCAACCCATGGCAAGAAAAAGATTAAGACATACAGACAGTTGTGGGGAGCCAAGGGGTCCTAAGTCCAGCCAAGATGGTGGTTCACCAGAACAAAGGCCTCGCCCAAAGCCCAACCCAGGCTTTATTCTCCAGAAGGGAGTGGCTGGGGGCTGAGTGCCTGCCATGAGCTGGGCTAGGTAGGAGGTCTGAGATCAGCTCTGTGATACGCAGAGGGCAGAAGTGCAGAGAGTGTAATGTGCACAGCACAGCTGAGGTAGTAAATTGGGGTCTGTGCTGCAGTTCTAATGTACAATCCTTTTTACCGTAGGAAGTCAGCCTCTTTCTCAAGGCGTGGTCCCAGCTGACAGCATGGAGCCCAACTCTCTCCCACCCAGCTCAGCCACATAGTTGGCACTGGGCGGGGAAACAGCCACTGTCACCTTGCTTCAAAGATGATACATCAGCTCCTCAGCCAGCCCAGTTTACATGGCTTAAAGCCAACTGAAGGAACAGACGACCCCAATGGGCTCTGTAATGGAGGTAGTTGCTCTCCTTTCAAGCAGAGTCTAGGAGAGTCCCTGGGGTGGTTCCCCACAATAAATTGTTTTTACTGTAACTTTTATTACATTTTCTGGGTTAGTATTATATAAAGAAATGCTACTGGTTTTTACAACCTTTTTGAAATTCTTTTATCTGGTTATAATAGTTTGTTGATAGATTCTGTTGGAATCAACCTTAGCTACAAATAAGGACAGTTGTCTACCCCTTTCTAATTTTCGTACCTAATCTCTATTTCTTAACTTTATTTGGCCAGGACTCCAGAGTAGTATTGGACTAGATTCAGTGATCGTTTATCACAAAACTTCCTTGCTCAGTCTCAGAAAACATTATATCATGCAATCCCAGTAGGGACCCTAAGCTTATGTTGTTACAATGTAGCATAGGTATTACTTTTTTTTTTGCATTTGATTTTTTAGGTAAATTAACCTTCAACTTAAATTTGTTGTGTTTTGTTTGTAATGCACCTTTATACTCTTAAGCAGAAAATGAGTGGCCATTTACTCTCAGCCACCCTGGATGGCTCATCAATGTTACCTAGTACCGATACTAAGAATACCAGGCCGTGAGGATATGACAAAGCCTAAAGCAGCAACATGATAAATTTCCTTCCCTGTGCCACTGGTTCTCAATTGGAAATGATTTTTTGTCCCCGAGGAGATGTTTATCAGTCTCAACAGTTTTGCTTGGCACAATTGGGGGTGGGGGGAGCAGGGATCTAGCTTTGCCTGCTTGGCAAGTGTGAGGTCCTGAGTTCGATTCTTGGTACCCAAAAAAAAATTGGGAGAAAGTACCACTGGTAGTTCTTAATAAATTGAAAGGCAGGGGATGCTGCTAAACATCCTACAAGGTGTAGGACAAACCCCCCTCAACAAAGAATTACCTGGTCAGAATGTCAGTGCTTAGATTGAGAAACCTTGCTCTGTAAGTTACAGCATCTCACAAATGCGACATACTGGCTAACACCGCAAGAATATATGCATGGCCTAACCCATAATTTGCTATTTTTGAAGTGTTAATAGCTAACTATTTCAACCTACAGCATACTTAACAGGATTGTTCTAAATAAGTGCTTTTGGGAATGTTTGCTTTCTTCTGTGTGTCTGATTGGGTCATTTATGAAACCTGAAGCTGTCTGCTTTTTTATTATAAAAATGTGATATCCTCATTACAAAAAGTATAGTACAAAAAGCTTTAGAGTAAAAGTTGCAAGACCTACCTCCCAGACTCCCTTCTCCATATTTAATGAAACATTCATCTTTGACTCAGGTTCCTGTGATCCTAACCAAATTTCTTCTAAGACTCAAAAAACTTGACTTTCCTCCTTTCTCAAATTTATGGACAGTTGAAACCCTCACCTACATTCTAGTACTGTCGCCGCTTAAAACATAAACAATAGGCCTTCCTCTAAAGAGACTTGTGATGCAATGGTTTTTTTTTTTTAATGAAATTAAATGTAACGTTACAAAACAGCACCTTTGAAAAGCTTACACAGAACAAGTTAACATAAACAATCAAAGACCATCTCTGAATGCTGAATAAATCAGCTGGCATTTCCAGCTTCCCTGTAACAGACAAGAAGCTCCAGATGGCAGAGTTCTTCAGTCAGAGCATCTTAGCCATATGAAATTGAGATTTAACAATTTTTGACCTGTAAAATGACGATTTCATGTGGTTCGTCCTAATACTTTTTTTAAAGAGCCAGATAAGTCTCAAATCTTAAAATTGATTTCAGATCTTTAAAAAGCAGTTACTATTGGGCAAGTGACTACAATAAATGCAAGTTCTCTAAATTTGAAAGTTTTTTGATAGTGGTTAAAAATACTCATTGTTTTTGTCTTATTACTAGGACCTGAAAGTGGATCAGTTGTTAACCTTTAGTTTTGATTTTTAAGTTGTTGATTTTGCTCGCATTTTGTATCTTCTACTTTGCTTTTTTCCTGGTTTCCATTCTGTAGGCTTTGAACATGTCCACCTACACTGTATCCCTTCCATGGTGATTAATTTCCTGAGTTATCAAAATCAAACCAGCCATGGAAAAAGATTGGGGGAAGAAATAGAGTAGGAAGCACCCAGTTCTAACCGCAAGTTGTTCTGAGTAGCAAGATCCCAGCCACAGGCATCCCTGCTGCATACGCAGCCTGCCTCTCAGTAACATCATCGGTGTCTTGGTTCTCAGATCTGTCATCGAAGCACAGTGCTTCTGTTCAGGTAATTCTTATTTTACCTAATGGTGGCCCCAACACATCAAAGTAGAGAATGGAGGAAATTTAGAAATACCAAAAAAGCTGTAAAATGTTTCCTTTAAGTGAAAAGATCAAAGTTCTCCACTTTAAAAAAAAAAATTAGTACAGTAAGAAATTAAAAAATTTTTAACTTTGCTTTCAGACAGCAAAATTGCAGCCACAGTTCATAAGTGCTTAGTTAAGACAAAGGCCATTGAATTTGTGTATATATTTATATATAGGAAAACAGTGTATACAAGATTCAGTCCTGTCTGATTTCAAGCATACAATAGTATAGCAGATCTGTGCTTTGATTGTTGATTGAACCTTCTGAGCAGAAGTGCAAAGACGGATGGCCACTCTTCAACCTCCTCCTGTTGCAGGTAGCTTCCGCTCTGCCTGAAGTAACTTCCCTGGGACTTAAAGGGCATTCCTTTCCCTCTCCCTCTCTCAATCTTTTCTTTCCTTTTGGCAGCCAAACATACAGCTGCATATGTGAGCTGGGCGTGGTGGCTCACACTGTAATCCCAGCACTCAGGAGGCTGAGACAGGAGGATCACTGCGAGTTCGAGACCAGCCTGGGCTACAAAGTGAGCCAAGGCCAACCTGAACGGCATAGCGAGCCCCTGTTTCAAAAGGACAAAGCCTGGGGATCTAGCTCAGTGGCCTAAGTGCCTGCCTGGCAAGCGCAAGGTCATGAGTTCAATCCCTGGTGCTGCAAAAAAAAAAACTGCATGTGTGGGGAAAGAAGGTGACTGCAGGTTCAGAAAAACTCAAGAAGACAAAGTTACACCTCAGCCTGATCTTAGGGCACAGCTTACAAATACCAAACAATAAAATGTTTCTTCCTCTTGGGAAGTGGGGAGAATCTTGTTTTGAGACTTGCTATACTATTGGGTGCAAATATCTAGTTTCATAAAACAAAAAGCCATAAGGAAAATATGGCACATTCTAAGGAGAATCAGTTATAGAAAAAAAAAAAACCTAAGGCCACAGCTACTTTTCAAAGACTTTAGAACAACTGTTTTAAAGATGCTCAAAGAAATATGTAGAGAACATTGAGAAAACTGTGTGAACTGGAAAGGTCAATAAAAGGCCTAAATGCTCTGGAACTGAGAAATACAGTGACTGAAATTTAGAAATTCACTAGAGGGATTCAAAGACAAATCTGAACAGGTGGGAGATAGATTGAAGACAAAACAGTGGGAATCATGAGTCTGAGAAAGAAAAAGATTGAAGAAAAACGGAGCCTGAAGGGCCTATAAGATGCCATCAAAAGGGAATAAAGGATGCCTTGGTGGGGGGGGCGTCTCACTGTAGTTCAGGCTGCTGCTGCACTCACTGTGCAGCCCAGGCTGGCCTCAGCCTCCTAAGTGCTAGGATTATAGGTATGTGCTGTCCCATTCAGCTAGACTATTTAAAGAAACTAAAAACTTCCCAAATTTGGTGAAAGACATTAATGTAAATATTCAAGAAGCCCAGAGACTCCAAAGAAGATGAATTCAAAAAACCCATGCTGAGATATATTCTAATCAAATCTCAGTAACAATCTCAAAAGTAGCTACAGAGAAGCAACTTGGATACAAGGAATCTTTGATTAGATTATCACCAGACTTCTCATGAGAAACTTTAAAGTCGGTGAGCCCTTATATTCTAACTTTAAAAACAAGAATTAGAATCAAATCCTGCAAAACTGACCTTCACAAGAGAAAAGAAATTAGTACATCACAGATAATCAAAAACTGAGGGAGTCATTACCATTAGACTCCCCTACTATAAGAAAATTATCAAGGGAATCCTACAGGGTGAAATTAAAGGACACTAGATAGTAACTTAAAGCTATGTAAGGAAATAAGGTAAATACCTGGACAATTACAAAACCTGGTATTATTGTAACAACAGTTTATAACTTCCTTTTTTTGTTTTCTATGTTATTTGACTCTTAATACTATTTTTAAAAAAGCACTTAATAACTGACTTGCAACTCCACATTTCCCCACAGGATTTAAGGCATTTAAAAGAATTACTAGTTTGTGTTTTGAGTTATACAATGTATAAGAATGTTCTTTGAGGGAGGTTTTGACAAATGGTAGGAGACAAAGTTGGAAAGGAATACTCTTGTATCTTTAGGGAAGTTAAACCTCACATTCAATTTAGTACTAAAAGTTTAGGATATTAAATCTAATTTCCACGGTAACAAAAAAAATGACTACAGAGTATATACAAAGGAAATATGAAAGCAATTTAAACATTTGGCTTTTTAAAATCATCTAAACACAAGACATTAATGTAGCAAATGCGGGTTAAAAAGCTGTAAGAGGGCCAGGGATCTAGCTCAGCGGCATAAGCACCTGCCTGGCATGCGCAAGGTTGTGAGTTCAATCCCTGGTGCCGCAAAAAAAAAAAAAAAAAAGCTGTAAGACATGAAGAAAATAAATAGCAAATGACCAAAACAAAGAAAAAAAGCTGCCTTGTAAGCAATTAAGTATAAATGGATTCAATTCTCCAGTCAAAAGGCAGAGACATGACTGAACTATATTGTCTTCAAGAAACTGGCTTAGGGGGCAGGTATATATAGCTCAACAGCACAGAGCCTGCCTGGCAAGCATGAGGTTAGGAGTTCAATTCCTAGTACCCAAAAAAAAAAAAAAAAAAGACTTACATTGAAAGAAAATTCAAGGTGTGATCAAAAAATGATTTAAAATTTTATTATTGTAAAAGACACTGCCATTAATCCCCTTCATTTTGGACTCACCCATCATTCTTCCCACTTTTAAATCTCTGAAAGCCCTCTTTCACAAGAGACTTAGCTGCACTGTCGTGGCTATCTTAATGTCCTGAATTGATCAAAACATTTACCTTTCACGCTCATTTTGACCTTAGGGAAGATTCAGAAGTCACAGGAATCCACATCCAGTGAATAAGGTGGAAAGGATGCCATAACATTTGTACAAGTTTAGCTTTCCATTGGATGGCACTGTGCAGCTGCATTCACTATGTGTGTGTGTGTGTATTCTTTTTTTATCACACCTCAACACAGGAAAGAGGACTTCCACACTTGTTTCAGAAAGTTACAAGAATAATGGGATAAGTATGTTCAAAGGGGGAGTCTTGCGGGGGCTAACAATTTGTCTTTTACTGTAATCATTTTTTATTACAATCCCTTTGTAGGTTGAAAGTCAAAGGATGGGAAAAGAAATTTCATGCAAAAAATAACTACAAGAGAGCAGAGGTTGCTACACTTATCATTCAAAAAATCCTTTAAAAATAGACAAAATTATTTTAAAATGTTCAGTACAGCAAGAAGATAATTATAAACATTTGTCCACCTAATAACAAGAATAAAATTAAAGACTGTATGGGAGAAATAAACTGTTCTACAATGATAGTTTCAGGCTTTGATACCCCTCTCTCTCTAATTGATAGAAAAATCAGGTTGCCCAGGAAATAGAGAATTTAAGCAACACAAATTAACAAAATGTAATGGACACATACAGAACACTTCAACCAACAACTACAGCAGACACATTCTCCTCAAGCACACGTGACACATTTTCCAGAACAGATCGTATTTGTGTTAGGGCACAAATTAACTCTCAATAGATTGAGAAAGATAGCATGCAAAGTATATTCCAACCACAGCAAGATGAAGTTAGAAATCAGTAACAAGTAAAACTGGAAAACTCACAAAATTGTGGAAATTAATACATTCTTTCTTGCAACAGGACCTTGCTGTTGTAGTCCAGGCTGGCCTTGAACTTGTGGCAATCCTCCTGCCTCAGCCTCCTGACTACTGGGATGATAGGCATGCGCCACCATGTCTGGCAATTAATACATTCTTTAATGACCAACAGATCAAAGAAGAAATCACAGAGGAAACTTGATTAATGAAAACAGAAACACAAGACACCAAATCTTATGAAACAGAAAAAGCAGTGTTCAAGGGGGAAATTTATAGCTCTCAAAATTTACACTGAAAAATTTCAAACCAACAACCTAATTTAATATTTAAACTAAAAAAATAATTAAACCTAAATCTAGCAGAAGAAAGGAACATATAAAGATTAAAAGCTGGGCATGGTGGTGCACGCCTAAGTCCCCAGCACTTGGGAGGCTGAGG
Organism: Cuniculus paca; assembly: GCA_004365215.1. Lineage (NCBI taxonomy): Eukaryota > Metazoa > Chordata > Mammalia > Rodentia > Cuniculidae > Cuniculus > Cuniculus paca. The sequence goes on from RJWT010000067.1 coordinate 94,837, forward strand.
CAGGAGGTCACTGTGAGTTTGAGGCCATCCTGGGCTACATAATGAAACCCTGTCTTTAGAAAAAAAAACAGCCAAGATGAAATAGAAAAAAATGACCAAAAAATCTGTAAAACCAAACATTGGTTCACTAAAAATTAACTTTTTAAGCTAGATGGACTAAGAAAAAGACTCAAATTAGTAGAGTCGTATATGAAAGAGGGAACATTACTACTGATGCCACAGGAATAAAAAGAATCATAAGAGTACTGTGAACAAAGCACACATCAAAAAGTTGAACAACCTAAATGAAATGGGCAGGACTTACCAAGACAAAACAAAGACAGAAAAGTTGAAAATCTCCCAAAAAACAAGCCTTACACTTTCACTGGTGAAATCTACCAAATATCTAAAGACTAATATCAATCCTTCTCAAACTTCTTCAACAAACTGAAGAGAATACTGATTCTATGAGGTCAGTATTATCCTGATACCAAAACCAGACACAGCAACAAAACTATAGATCAGTATCTATTATTAATAATGATGCAAAAATCTTCAACAACTACGTATTACTAGGGTTATATAGCCTGACCAAGTAGTGTTTATTCCTTGATTTCAATGGTTCGATGTTAGAAAAATCAGTGTAATACACCCATGTTAATAAAGGGAAAAAAACCTAGATTCATGCAGAAAAAGCATTTGACAAAATTATCACCCTTTTATGATTTAAAAAACTCAACAAATTTGGAATAAAAGAAAACTAATTCAACATAATAAAGGCCATATATGGAAAACTCATAGCAAATATACTTACTGGTGAAAACAAGGTTTTTCTTCTAAGACTAGGAGAAAGGCAAAAGTAAATTTTTACTATTTCTGTTTAATACACTGGACTATTTGGAGTGATTAGGCCAGAAGAGGAAATAAAAGGCAGATAAAGAAGTAAAATTATATCTGTTCACGGGTTATATGATCTTATATGCAGAAAATACTACAGACTCTATGCACAAGAAATTAGAACAAGTGAATCCAACAAAATACAAAATCACTCAAAAATAAGTCACATTTCTATATAATAAACAATGAGCGATCTGAAAAGGAAATCACAAAACAATTTACAGAAATATCCAAAAGAATAAAATATTTAGAAACTAACCAAGGAGGGGAAAGTATACAATACAATGAAAACTACAAAACATTGCTAAGAGAAATTAAAGAAGATCTAAATAGAAATTATCCTATGTTCACTGATCGGGAGACTTAAAAATTTGACTAAGATGTGAACACCATTGAACTCCACATTAAGCATGAAGGTGGTAAATTTTAAGCGTATTTTACCACAATAAAAATTAACTTATGTTTATACTCTTAAGGAGAAAATGAGTGGCTTGAAAGAAGAGGGCTGGGATATAGCTCAGTGGTACAGCACCTGCCTGGCAAGCACAAGGTCATGAACCCAGTTCGATTCCCAGTACAAAAAAAAAAATTAGAATGAGGAAAACTATAAATGTGACCTTGGAAGATGTTAGCAGGTGCACAGACAGGGGAAAGAGAGGTTTAGAAGATACTGAGAAAATTGTCTCACTATCTGGAGAAAAGTAAAGTTGAATTCCTACCTCACACCATATGTATAGACAAACTTCAGATGAATTAAAGACCTTATTGTTAAGGTAAAACTGCACAGACAACAAAAGTCTGTCCCTGTGAACTTGGATGGAAAAGACTTTAAATCCAAGTCCTTCCAAAAAGATACAAACTAAAGATCTCTTCTATTCAAATGACAATACAAAATGAATAAACGAGTGGTAGACTTAAGGGAAATGTTTAAAGTACAAAAGAATGTCAAGAACATACAGGGAACTTCTAATAAATCAAGAAAAAATGGGCTAAAGGACAGGAGAGGCAATTTATAGAAGAAAGTGACTAATTTATGAAAAGATGCCCAACCTTATTAACAGAAATACAAACTAAATCATCAGAGCTGTTGTATCTATGAAATTGGTGGAAAATAGCAAGCTAGGGAATATTACAGCATGACGACACACAGTCCTCACTCTCACAGGTAAGGCTCTAAGCTGGTGAGGCCAGGCTGGAGAGCGGCTGGGCGGCATCTGGGGAACTGCACATTGCATAGGAGGTAAGAATTCCCATGCTGGAACTAAACCACCTGGGTCAGATACTGGCTGTGTCGCTCCCTGGCTGCATGACCGTCAGCAGGAAAGCCAACCTGTCTTCCTCCATAAAATGTACGCAGTCGGAACCCCCCTCATAGAGCTGTGGTGAGGCTAAACTTAGACATCTAAAGCCCTTGGAGCAGGGCTCACGAGCAGCAGAAGGAAGAACGGATGTCTTTGTTACACTCCCTAAAACTGACTAGTTCTGCTCTTCGAATCAGCTACTGGAAGTGGGATTAGGGATGAAGGGGAAATTTTAATAGAACAAGAGTGGGGCTTTGCAGTTACTGCAAGTTGCCTCAGTGAACTGAAGTGCATCTTCATCTCTAAATAATTAAGCCAGTTATATTCAGTTTAAACAAGCTGGCCACTAGGCAAAACATGACGAAAGCCACCTATAAACTCCCACTATGCTGTTGATTGTTACTGAGCTGGGAGAAGCGCCTGGCTCTCTCATTTCTTACAAGGCCAGAAGGGGATGTGGTTTGGCCAAGGACTATCATGTCCTTGCCCCTCGCTTCCCTTAGTTCCTGCTTGCTACCCCACTGCACATTGGACTGGGGCCATCTGCCTTGGTGCCCTCCCAAGTCTAAGCTGCGATGCTCCAGGCTACTCCAACAGGAGGTGCAGCTCAGCTGCCAGCCACGGCCCCTCTCCTCCACCCCGCCAGCTGCAGCTGCTGCCACCTCTTTGAAAAAGGGGCAGGGAAACCAGCACTAATGTAGCAGAGATCAGGGAGGAATCGGAACCCATTATTGACACTTCCAACCTCCCCGAGCTCTAATAAGCTATGATGAACACAGCCAGCCCTTCTGAAGAATCCCTGGTTTGTGCTCTTTTCCCCAGATGCAACAGCTGTCAGTCACACAGCTGTGTCCCCTCACCTTTTCCCCTTGCGACACTGCAGCTGGACACCCTGCACCCACTTGGACCAATCACAGGCCTTCAGCTGCTGTGTGAACTGCGCTCCCCTCCCCTCTCCGGCTGACCTGGGAGGGCTCCCCCTGCTGTACCTGCCCCTGTGCTGCAGAACAGGCCTGTTCATGTGGAGCCTCACTCTGATGGGCCTGTAAATCTGCTCGTGATTTACTTCCCAGGTGCTGTGGATTTGGAAAGTGCTGTGAATCTACTCAGCTCAGGATTCTTATCCTGAGTAGTGTTCAAAAGAAACAGCAATAGGCATTAGGGTTAGAGACCAGCAGCTGATGAAGATTGGCAACAGAAAGCAGCAACTGGCAGTGCCAACCAACAACATCCAGCATTACCTGGCAGCATCAGGTGGCACAGGGCCCCCAGCAGAGCCGCGCTTTGCCGATCCGTGATTTCCATCTGACTAGGACAAAAGGAACTCTAACTGATTGGTCACAGGGAGGCCAGTATTTTGCCCACCTAGGTTAGACTCATGAGGTGAGGACAGTACTGTTTAAAATGCAGACTTCCGAATGCCACCCCAGATCAGCTGAAACACAGGCTGAAGACAATGCCCGGTGCTTCCTAAAGTTGGAACGCACCTGATTTGTCCTCAGCCCCGGCTCAGTGAGAAGTAACAGCTGCTGCATTGGCTCTATCGTTGCCCAATCATCAAAACTGAACTCGTCATCCAGTTTGGGCTCAGAAAGCATGAACACTTGTATTAAACTGCTGTGGAAGAAAGACAAGCAGGCTTTTTATTTTTTTATGTGTGTCAGAAATTCTTCAGAGATTTTAAAGGTGGAAACAAATCACATTTTTATTAGCTGTAGGGGGAAAAAAACAAGAGATTTGCAAACAGTGAACTATAGGCCCAACAGAGAGCCCCTGCCAGCCGTCCAGTCCTCCGGTAGCTGTGCTTTATAAATGTATGTAACCTCAATCATGTTTTAACCGATGGGGCCACACAAGCATCAGGCTGTAACTTCTGTCTTGAAAGAGAAATGACTACACTTTTGAGAGCGATCCTGACTCCTTGGACTCGGAGTTAGGTAAGCAAAGAAAAGTGCAGAGCATGGCCGGTGCAATTAGAGTTGAGAGCTCTGATTCTAGGCTGACACGGGAGGATAATTTAATGAACATCTCATTCCAAGTCAAGGTAACTGGCCGCACCTGGATAACATGCAGCCCATGGGATTCCTTGTTTTCACTTAAAACTGATTCCCCTGTTTCCTTCTCTAAAAAGAGCCATCTATCCTGTTTTCTGGTGGTTGAAATGGACCCAGGGTGGCACAGTTCTTTGAGCTGAATGTTAGCAGGACGGCTTCTGCATTACAAGGATTCCACAAGGGCGCATCCTGCTCAGGTCTGAGCCTGGGCCCCCTGGTACAGCTCAAATCTGTTGCACCTGCTCTCACTCTCCGAACTCAGAAAAGGGGAAAGGACAGTTCTGGGAGCACATCAAATGATGAGAATGTTTCATAACACAGCGAGCTGTGTTTTGAAGCAGTAAAGAGGATTTTTCCACTAACGCTAACTCACAGCAATTTAGAAACCATCAATATAGACCTCTTCCCAAAGGAGGTAATGAGATTTCCAGCCTAATTTAAGTCGTGGGAGTGAGATATTTCCAATAATGTCTGAGTAATCTCTTCTATTTCTATTTTTAGTGTAATCATTCATGTTAGCCTCCCCCCCCATTGTCAGTGTGTGTGCGTCTCATTTTTTAAATTTCTACTTAATACTTCATGTCCAGTACTATTGTCTCCCTTCATCTTTATTTAGATCCCTCAACTTCACTTTAGAATCCTGTGGGTGCTTTAAAAGTCCCAAGGGGCAAGCTGCGCCCCTGAGCAGCTGCATCCGTATTTGGGCCTAGGAGACCAGGTAGGATCCAGGCATTAATAAGTTTTTGAAAACCCACCATGTGATTAAAACGTGCAGCCCAGACTGAGAACCAGGCTTTAGGCTGTCGTTCTCAGGATTACAGAGACTGTGGGACCGTGGTTCTCAGACTTCAGAGGGCACTGGCCTCCCCAAGGGGTGGGGTCGGGGGGGGTGTTGTTAGAATGCAGAATGCTGGGCCCACACCCAGGTTCTGGTTCAGCAGGTGTGGGATAGAATCTAGAAACTTCCTTCCCTAACAAGGTCCCATGTGCTGCTGCCCGAGGACTATGCTTTGAGAACTCTGGGAAATTGGAAATTAGTTCAGAAGGGAAGCACTGGGGTACCTACCCCAACCCTGAGTGTGCAGCTTCGGCCCATGAGTGTGAACGGCGCGCCTTGGAGAGGGCAGGACCATGTGAGCGGGGTGACGGGGACACAGGCCCTACTCCGACTCTTAGGGTCTAGGGATTGCAGCTGGCAGACAGAGGCTGGGGTGGAGGACTCCCATAACCACATATGACTAGGGGCTGCTCACCTGACCTCTCTGAAACTTGGTGCTGACTTCTGCAAAATTGGAACAATAACAAAGTTTCAACCACTTACCACAACATAGTTACATCTCAGAACATCCATACTTCCTTTTACCACGTTTACCAATAATAAAATGTCTTAAAGCAATATGGGAAAAATCATTTCGTGTTTGAATGCCTGACAGGGCCCTTCCAGTTCGCCACGGTTCCCAGCACTCCCTGCAGTCTTCTAAGTTAGCAGCCTGGGTTTTGTAACGTGATGTCCAGAGTTGAGACTCCCTTTTTCTTACAGGAGAAGGAATGGGAGGGACTTTTGCCACCATTAAGATAAAATTCCCCACCAAACTGGGGCAAAGCAGTAGAGTCCCACCTTCTGCCCCAGGCCCTGTCAGCCTCAGCCTTGCTAGGAGAACGTGCTGCTCACTGACGTGGCTAAACTCGATCCAGGACTTGCTAGTTTTCAGATCACCGGGGAGGTGGATACTGCCTCTCGGGTCAGCTCAACCCCCACCTCGGGACTTTTCTGCCCCCGCTGGGGGCCCTGTCCATTCCTTAGCGGCCCCAGCTTTTGCAGACATGTTGGATTCTCATAAACAGTCCAAGCCAGCCTGTTTCCCTCTTGCTTTTGTTTGGATGTGTCTTAAAATAATTAGGCTTTCACCCTCACATATTTCCATCCTCCTTTCTTGGCTGGCGGCATCTCTCTCACACATCAGAACAAGCACGCTACTATGGTATCCAGTAAACAGTCGCCAAACAAAGCCAAAAATATTGCTCAAATCAAGCTCTCATTTGTACTTGTTGTTCCTCCATCTACACTGAGCTCTGTAATTGCTGTCAAAAATGTAACCCCTGCGCCTCCCTGCAGAGTTGAAGAAAAGCAACTCCCAGGACACTTGCCAGTGACTTCTTTTCAATATCTTAATTATCCATTTGTTGGGGAGCAAGCCCTTCTAGAAATTGGTTCTACCTCTTTTATTCTTGGAAAGTACACACTTGGGAAAGCTACTAAAAACCCGGATGTGCTGAACTCCTGCTCTGTGCCCGCTTCAGGGACAGAGGGCAGCTTCCCACAGCCAGCATGGGGACGGGAATGTGGAGAAGCAGAACCGAGATGGGAAACGAAGAAGCTGTGTAAGTGCTAGGGGACCACCTGCGTGAGACAGGCAGAGAGCATCACCCAGCAGGTGATTCAGACAAGAGAGTGTCCCTGAGGTTGCTGGAACAAAGTGACACCCTTCCCTTTCTGGTGGCAACTACCTTGCCCATCACCCAGCCCCCAAACTAAAGCTCAAACTCACCTTAGGCAAAGCTGAATAAACAGCTGATCTCCTCTCTACCCTCCCTCCAGCTCTTCTCTACCTGTGTCTTCTCACCTTAGTGCTATGGACACCATTCTAAATTCTCCATGTATTTTGTGAAACTTAACCCATCTGATTCGGTATTCAGTCATTTATGTCTTGGCTCTGACCTTATGCTATATACAATATCTCATTTATTATTTACAACAATCCTATGAAGTTGTTGATTCATGTTTTAACTCAGGAAGAATTGTCCTTCTAACCTCAGAGTGGTTTAGAATTTGCCTATCATCTCCCAGGAAAGAGATGGAACCAAGATTCCAACCCTAGTCTTGCTCTCAACCCTGCTGGTTTTCAGAGCATCACACGTAGTTTTGTAATTTCGGTGCCCAGAGCTAGTGGCTCAAAAGCTTTTGTGATTAATCACATAAAGAACTCAGCAGCCTCTTGCCTTGAGTATTCTTGTTAATGATGGTTTCTAACAAAACAAAAATGTGTGCTGTCAACACATAAACGTAACTTTTATGTCTGTGCGGAAGCAGAGTCTCCCTATGGGCCCCAAACTCGGCCGCATCCGATCCTTGGAGTTTTAGAATTTTCCTATAAGCATGAAACTCAGAGTGGTTCACACAAATAACCCTGAATTGCTTAAATGTGCTGCCAGACCTTGGTAGCCCAGAATGTTCTGCAGGCTGGGGTAGCACTGTGGCCTAGAACCAAAGCGGGCTACATGGAAGTAGGGAGATCTGCAGGTGGTGGGTAGGATTTGGGGTCAGAGAAGAATTGAATGCAAGCATGTAATTGAGACTGGGAAGAGCTGAGAGGTGGCAAAAGGCTGGAAAAGTGGGTTGGAGCCAAATTGGTCAGGACTTTAACTGCCAGGTTGAGGAGTTGGAGAAAGCAAGCTGGAGACCAGGCAGGAAGCAGTTATGGTCCCAGGGTGAGATAACAGGGTCTTGCACCAAACTAAGAGCAGGGAAGGAAAGGAGTGCGAGGCATTTTGATGGAAGGCTGGACCTCTGTCTCACATGCCCAGAAGTAGGGGCTGCCCTTTGTACTGCTGGTAATGCCGATGGACTGAACCATTGGCAGGACACATTGGCCCATGCTGACAACACAGTGCCCCCATCTAGAGAAAAGGGGGACCCCTCCATTCCCGGTGCCCTCCATGTTCAGCTCCCCATGTCACTAGACTCCTCCTGTCAACCGTTCTTAACTGCCTAAGCCTGTGTCCTCATGTGCAAACAGGAGGGGGCAGTTCCTCCTCCCTAAGGTTACCGCGAGGGTAGATGAGACAACACACGGAAAACACAAAGCTCAGGCCTGGCGCTAGAACTACTGGGCAGATTCGAGCCCCTCGATGAATATTCTGTTCCCACGTCAGCTGGAGCTGACACCACAGAGCAATCAGCACATCTGCAGGAGATGTGCCTGCGATTAAAAGTGTCGATTCTCCTCTGTCTAGCTACCAACAGAAGGATCCAGCAAGTTTAAAGTGGGATCTCTCTGGGGCTCCTCGTTAGAGAAGTTAGATGTAGACAACTAAGAAGAGAGCCAGAAGTTGCTCCATTCTGACAGTGAAGTATGATTTCATATTCCTTATTTTATAATAAT